>JAADWJ010000040.1:0-72160 GCA_023336165.1 Pythium monospermum
CCCCCCCCCTCCTCCAACGGACTGGCTGGCTGGCGGACACTGACTCTGACTCTTGTGGTCTCTTTCTATTGCTGTCTATAGCGTGCTCACCAATGTATCGCTTTCGGACATGACCACGATCGCACTGCCGCCTTCTCTGCAGACACTGTACGTACATCAGCTCTCTGTACCCTGTGGATTGGCCTCCGGATCCTGACACGCCGTGATTCGCTCTTGGACAGAAACGTCGCGTTCAATCGCCTCACCAAAATGCCAAAGACAAACGCCCACGGCTCACTCACCACTCTGTACGTTACCACTCATCATCCAGCCTTCCCTCCCCGTCCTCCAACTCACAGTGCTGACTCTCCCCCTCTCTCCTCCCCTCCCCTCTTTCAACACAGCACCATGAACACCAACGGGATCCGGTCATTCAGCGACGTCGTGCTGCCACCCTCCCTCGTCTCTCTGTGAGGATCTACATATCTGTCTCCATCTAGTTGTACTCTACTCACGGTCTCCTCTCTCTCTCTATTCCACACACAGTGATCTGAGTTGGAACTTGCTCTCTTCCTTTGATGGGTTTGCGTTGCCAGCGACGGTCACCAAGCTTTTTCTGGGCGGCAACTTGTTCCAATCGCTTGCCACGTTCTCGACCACCAACCCATTGACCGTCCTGTACGTCCACGATTTGCCGCTTGCTGGAAATCTGGACGGCGTCCAGTTCCCAGCCACGATCACCGCGCTTTCGCTCATGAACTGCAGTCTCACGACGCTTTCCAATGTCACATTCCCACCACAAACGTTTTATTTGTACGTGTTTTTAGAACCCTAAAATGAGTTTTAGTACCCCAAAAACGGGTTTAACTGTTTTTAACCCCTACTAAACCTGTTTTTGCTTCATTTTTTGCAGGGATCTTTCCAACAACCAACTCACCGCGATCCCATCCAGTTATCCAGATACCATGCGCAGTCTCACAGCGGCCAACAATCAACTGAACGAACTCACGAAAATCACATTCCCAACGTCCACGACAAAACTGGATTTCTCTGGAAACCCCATTACAAAAGTCGCCGGCGTGCGGTTTCCTTTGGTTTTGGAAAATTTGGTTTTTGGTGATTTTCCCATCGTGGAATTTGAAATTCAACGGTCAGATTTGCCAACTTTCCAGCGACTGGAAGCTTTTAACGTGACGCTTTCTCAGACGGCGTGTACGAATGCCGCCGCGCAGCTGGTGACCGTGAACAAGGCCAAGCTCTGTGTCGTGCCGGATGAAGTGTTTGCCAAACAGTACGGCGGCTCAGCGTCTTCGTCAGATGAGGACGTTGCGAACGCGGCCCACAGTAGCAGCAGTGCGAGCTGGGTGCTGCCTGTGCTTCTTGGTGCCGCCGGTGTCGCTTTGGTCTGTGTCGCGGTGTTTGTGGTGCGTCGCAAGCGAGCCAACAAAGCCATGGACAAGCACCACGCGCCACCGCCTCATAGTGAATACTCGCAGACGCTGGCCAATCCGTCGGTGTTTGGCGATTTGCCGCATTTCCACAGCAACAACCGGAAAGATCTTCACAATCAAAACAACCAAAACAATATGAACTCGTACAGCACCATGTTCACCAACAGCCAGCATTCCTCTGGCGACGGCAACGGCAGTGGCGGCCCCCACGGCAATGGCAATGGCAGCAACAACAACAACAGCAACAGCGTCGAGACCAGCTTTGTCAAGTACCGGATCCCGACCCACGAGATCACATTACAGCGCGCGATCGCCCACGGAGGCTTTGGCGCCGTGTACTTGGCGACCTACCAGACGCAAGATGTCGTGGTCAAGAAGATTTTGCCTGAAAAGGCCAGTGATGACAAGTGCCTGCAGGCGTTTTTGGATGAAATCCGACTTTGTGCCACTTTACATCATGCGAAAATCGTACGCTTTATCGGGGTGAGTTGGAATACGCTGTCGGATATCGCCGTGATCTTGGAGTACATGGCCATGGGCGATTTGGATACGCTTCTCAAGAAGCAGCGCCACAACAAGGACGCTACCTTTGGATGGTACGAAGGCACGAGTTCGTTGCCGTGCAAGTCGGCATTAGCGCTGGATGTGCTGGACGCCGTGGTGTACTTGCATTCGTTCAGTTCTCCGATCATTCACAGGGATTTGAAGGCCAAGAACGTGCTGTTGAGCCACACATATGAAGCGAAATTGAGTGATTTTGGCGTGAGCAAAGAGTGGCGAGTGGATGCGACCATGACCGCGGGCATTGGCACCATGGCGTGGATCGCACCAGAAGTGCTAAGGGGAGAACGGTACACGGAGAAGGCCGACATGTACTCGTTTGGCGTCGTGCTCACGGAACTGGCGACCTGTGCCAAGCCCTTTGAAGGCATCACGAACGCTTTGATCGTATTGAAAGTGACCAGCGGCGAACAAAAACCCGATATGGGTAGCAATTGTCCAAGTGATATCAAAGAACTAGGCGAGCGGTGTCTCAGTTACAACCCAGGCGACCGGCCCAGTGCGATGGTGGCCCACTATGAATTGAAGACGCTGCTCAAGGCCCATACCAAGTTTGAATTGTAATAATACCGTAAGGAGAAGGAGCGAGGAAAACCAAGCTACGTTTCGTCAAGAGTGGAGTTGATTGGAGTATCCGGTGAATTCGACAAAAAAAAAGATAAGAGAGATTTTTGGGGGATTTTTTTGGTGTAAATTGTTTTTTTGTTTTTATTGTTTATCTGAAATTCTCATCTCTTCAGTGGATTCTGGGATCCCCAGAATGGACCCATAATTTATGAGTCATGTATCTCCCCCCCGGTCAGGAAATTCTGGGATCCACATGATATGTAGCTTTCCAATGGCACGACGACTGATAACAACGGCATACACTGGAGGACACCAGTAAAATGAATCGGTTTCACATCTTGTGTATCCAAATCCATGGCCGGCCCCCTGCATTCGCTGTAACCTTCCTTGCATTCCCCAACTTGCTCTTCTCCACCTCCAAGCCGGGCCATCTTCTTCGTCTTCTCCCTCATGGTTTTGCGCAACTTGCTGGCGTCGCTCGTTTGCGTGGCCTTGGCGTCGCGACCCGCGCTCGCCCACACTTCGTTGGCTCTCCCAGTTTCGCGCGAAGGCGGCAAGCAAATCGTGATTGATCCGAGTAACAGCATTGGATGCGGCGTGGCCGCCAAGCCCGGTGCGGTCATCACGAGTGTGCGTGCAGGCCAGTCAATCCCGGTCGCCTACTACCGCAACAACCATATCGGTGGCTTTGTGCGGTGGTCAATTCTCAAGAAAGGCACGCCCGAGACCCGCAGCAACTTTGATGCCAATGCGTTTTTCTACACGTGCACCGAGAGTGGCGCCACGTGCCGACCGTGGTCATCGGACAAGCCGTACTCGCTGTACAAAGACGCCGCCGATGGCACTCCGCCATTCGGGGTCACCTGTGGCGACACCATCACGATCCCGGACTACTTGGAGGATGGCGAGTACGTGCTCCAGTTCACAAACTTTGGCACGGGCCACGACCTTGGCCGAGCTGGACAGGCGACGCCGCTGTATCGCTCGTGCGCCGACTTGAAGATCACGGGGGGATCCAGCAAGAACCCAAAGCCAGCGTGTCCGACGTTTGTCGGCGGCGACCGTGCCAGCACCTATGAGCGCAAGCGCGGCATCTGTGCGTACTACCACTCGAACGAGATCCTAGACTATGTCTTCAACGAAAACGACCCAGCGAAAATTGAGGCCAACTATAAATTTGGCAGACCTGCCGCGGTTGAGCAGTGCAAAAAGCGCAACGAAAACTCCAAGAAGATGACGAAGAACAAGGATCCATCACCAAAGAAGAGTGGAAACACAACATTTTCGTTCAAAACTTTGCAATCTGAACCATCTCCAAACCAATAAGAGGGCATCCGAGAATGAGAATGAGAATCCGAGAATGAGAATGAGAATGAGAGAGAGAGTACTAAGGAAGAACCACGCCATGTTTTACCTCCAATTGTCAATATACATACCAATCCTATGCCCACGTCCTCCCGAATGTGCTACAGGATGGCAAAGTGCTCGATCCTCCAGCGGTATAGTGGCAGATAACGACAACTTATACTAATAACAGCGACCGATCGCGAGAGCTGGGGCGGCAGTGGGGCGTTGGCCTCTATCGGTGTGGTGTAGACGAAACGAAATGAGCAGTTCGAGGCGGACAGCTCTACGTACAGGTCCATGCACTTGGCGATTAGAACGACAAATCATGTGCTTGCGCACACCCTGAGTTTGGTTTCGCGAATAGCGTTACAGTTACTGTGAGTTGTACAGTATTCGCCAGACTTGAAGCAATCTGAATCATAGGGGGGGGGGGATTATGATACATACGTCCCGGTGGCATGATCGGGCTGGGGCACGATCTGCTGTGCGACCAAGTCGGCAGGGGCATGATCTGCTATGCGACCAAGTCTCCCGGCTTCGACTCACAGTAAAAAGCTCATGTTTTAGTGCACACTACAGTGTGACAGTGGAATTCAGTACTGTGTACAGTGTAGTGGTGGAGGTACAGGAGAATGGAAACTTCAATGATCTATGTGAGCATGCAGCTCTGTGATCACAACCAGACCATTTGCTTCAAGATCAGGTAAAATGGGTAAAATGGGTACAAACAATTTTGCTCGTCTCATTTATCAACCAATCATCAGTTCGTACAATTCTTGGCAGCCAATCACAAGGCGTTTTCTGATTGAACGTATATTGCCCTTACCCTAAAACAAGTTGCATTATCAACCCGAACGCCGACTTCCCAACCTTGGCTTCAAATGGTGGACCCAGCTCAGCTCACAGCCTCACTGCATCTCAGTATCCAGATCGGAAAACCCTTGTCCGACCCAGAAGCGCACCATGGTTCCATCAGTGGTAGAGGGATAGTTGATGCAAAAGAGAGAGCACTGCTTGCTGGCGTGCGACCATTACCAATAGGACTCACTCCAATTTTCCATTGGTTGGTCGAAGCGTCACCCTTCTTGAGTGACGATTCCAGCAACTCGCTTTTGTCCATCGGTGGTACAGTACAGTTCTGCCCAATTGGTATTGACACACGCGTTTTTTTCCTGAAGTTTTTTTTTGGTCATTCCACAATTAGCTCGCTCGTGGCTTGCTCCATTGTGTAACTTGTATCTGGGGGAAACTCTTTCGAAACCACTGGCCCCAACTCTACCAATATACCATGGCAGTTGAACGGAGCACTCGTGTTGCAAGCCGCAACGCGTTCTCTCTCATGAGCCAGACACGCCACCAAGAAGAGCTTTTCCAGGCCATTTCCAGTGGCGATCTGGAAACCATCCATCAGCTCTTGCATGCGTGCGAAGAGCTGATCCATACACGGGATGATGCCGGTCGCGCGCTTGTCCACTTGGCCGTGGAATCCAAGCAACCGGATGTGCTGGACACACTGTTAAACTGTGGCTGCTCGTTTGAAGATGAAGATGAATCAGACGAAGAATCAGACACGGAACAAGAAGAAGAAGAGCGTGATAAAGAGCCAAAAGCAAGAGGCAGCTCGGCGTTGAACCTGGCGATTGAGCTAGGCCTTGTCGATTGCGCCAAGACGCTTCTCGCGCATGGCGCTCTTCCTGATGCTGCGTCCTCTGTGGACGGCATGCAGCAAACGTCGCTCCACGTCGCGGCCATGTACGACTCCACCGCCAGCGGCTTGCTCATCCAATCAGCGATGGATCTCAATGCGCCTGATCTATGTGCGAATACCCCACTGCACCTCGCGGCCGCCTACGGCTCTTTCCAAGTCGCCCAGCGACTCATAGAAGCGGGGGCAGATGTCCACGCTGTCAATGCAAGCAGTGCGACGCCACTGCATCTGGCTGCACCCAATGGGTACGACGCAATCGTCGCGCTTTTGCTGTCCCATGGCGCCCAAGTGAATGCAAAAGACGCGCTGGGCAACACGCCATTGATCGATGCGACTTTTGTGAGCCAAAATTCCATGGACCATTTCGCCTGTGGCGATGCACAAAGCCAGTGCAAGATCATCCAACTCCTGCTGGTCCATGGTGCCGACGTGGACGCCGTGAACCGCGATGGCAACCCAGCGATCTCGGGGGCCGTGCGCAATGGGTACACTAGCGTCGTCAATGAGCTCTTGGACCGCCGCGCTTGTGTCACCAAGACCAACCGACGAGACGAAAGCGTGCTCCATATCGCAGCGCGCGCGGGCGTCGAGTCGCTGGAGATTTGGACCCGTTTAGTGGACGCTGGCGCCGATGTGGGGGCAAGAGACCGGTACGACCGCACGTGTTTTGGCATTTGGATCTCACGTCCAAAAGTCACACTACCGAGTACCCCACAAGGCCAGCAAACACCAGAGGATGATGAAGAGGAAGAGGAGGAGCAGCAAGAGGAGCAAGAGGAGGAGGAGCTACTGCAAGAAGTGGATGAAATCACTCGGCTTTTGGAACAGGCGATGGCCATGGCAGCGTAAAATTGTTATGTTTTTTTTTTGGTGGGAATATAGTTTGAGACAATAGAAATACACATATAATACCAGTAAATCAAAAAAAATCTACAAGTACGAAGTGCAAGGAGCCATTCAGAGCCGCCCCATACAAGAGAGAGAGAGAGAGAGAGATCGAGAGAGAGAGAGCGAGCGAGAGAGAGAGAGAGTGTATTTTCGATTCCTACAGGTACAGGTACAGTCCACTAATGCAGCTACAACGTTATTGTTTTCCTTATTCGTCATAGTCTACATCAAAGTCCTCATCCTCCTCATCGTAGTAGCCATCGTCATATTCATACTCCCCGTCCTCTTCCTCTTCTTCTTCATCCTCTTCCTCCTCGTCGTCGTTTGCAGCTGCGGCGGCCTCGTCATTGGTCATCACATTGCCGTGTTTGTCCATGAAAACCACTTTTTTCGGCTTTTTTGTGCTGGACAAAGTGGGCATTTTGGGATCCGGTTTCACAGTGCCAAGTGGCGACGTCGGCTTGGTCGCGGCAGGAGGCGCGACCGTCACGACGGGCTTGGGTGCAGGCGTTGATGCGAGTTTTGGCGCGGTTGTTGGAGCAGTTGTAGGCGCTGGTGCTGGCTCTGGCGTTACCTCAGGCGCTGGTGCTTCTGTTGGCTCTGGGGCTGGGGCTTCGGTTGGCGCTGGTGTTGGCTCAGGCGCGGGCGCTTCCGTTGCCGCTGGGGCTGGTGCTTCAGTGGGCGCTGGCGCTTCAACTGTTGGGTTTTCCTTCGTGCATTTCTCCCAGTCCGCCGGTGCGCCAAACTGGTAGTTTGCTTCGATTTTGGCGGGGTCACTTTCGGTCGCCATCACGGACGGGTACGCGTTGGAAATGTAGTAGGCGCATTTGTCGTCGCCTTTATTTTCATTGCGCGTGCCGCGATCACCGCCAACAAACGCAGGACAAGCCGGTTTCTTGTTGCTCGTGGAGCCACCCGAGACACTCAGATCCGCACAGGAGCGATACATTGGCGTGGTCTTGCCTGGATTGCCTTCGCTGTGGCCCGTGGCGAAATTGGTGTACTGCAGCACGTAGTCGCCGTCTTCCAAGTAGTCTGGGATGGTGATCTTGTCGCCACATGGGATGGAAAACACGGGCGAGCCATCCCATGATTCTTTGTACAGTGAGTACGGCTTGCCATTGCGCGGGTTGCAATCGCTGCCGGATTCTTGACACGTGTATAGAAACACGTTCTGGTCAAAGCTTTCCACCGTCTCTGGGGTGCCCTTCTTGATGATGGACCACCGCACAAAGCCACCGATGTGGTTGTTGCGCCAGTAAGAAACGGGGAGCTCTTCGCCTGCTTTCACCGCCGTCGGAGGATTCACTGGTGCATATTGGCCAGCACAGCCAATCGCATTCAGTTCATCACCGACAGTCGCTTGGCCGCCCTCCCGGGACGTTGGCTTGGCAAGCGACGTATGCGCGCGCGTGGATGTGGGCAGACTGGAGCAGAGCGCAGCGATGGCGACCGCTAGAGACGCCGAGAATCGCATCGTCGTGAGGATGCCGTAAATTGCTGAAATGGCAGCCCTGTAGCGACAGACACACAGACAGGCACACAGAACACACAGACACACAGGCGCCGACCTAATATGAGCCCACATACACCGAATTCATTTGTGGCCGTGCTGCACGCGCCAACACATCCATGGGTCGCGTTGAGTCACAAAAATTCTGGGTGGCGGTCAACTTCCAAGCTCTTCGTTACATCATCTCCTGCAATTATCGTATGTGAGAGGTTCTTGGGTGTTGTGATGACTGGGATTGGGTCACAACAACTTCCCGCCGTATACGATATTGGAGTTTTAATGCATCAGGTGCTGAGTTGGATTTACAATGTGGCGACGATTCCACAATGCGACAACATCTTGACTTGGGAGTCATGGCGATTTGACTGTGAAGAACTGACTGATGCTGGGCCCAACGAGCTCATGGTTGTGTGGCTATCGATACGCGAGCAGAGAAACACAATCGAGGAGAAACGCCATTGGACACAGGCGATAAGGTATCGCGAGAGAAAAACCCGTTCTCCACGAGAGGTTGCATATATTTGAGACAGTCCCACGTCAATTTCAACGTTTCTGTTCCCAAGCCATCGGACGTATGAACTCCAAATGCGCAGCGTCGCTGATCCATCATCATTTGCCACAATCCAAAGAGCAAGAAGGACCGTTCTTCTTCTCCAAATGGCTCGTGGATCTCACCATTCGGTTGGTGAATGGAGGCCGCATTTCCGCCAAACCGGGGAAGTACACGCCTCGTGGGACATGAGCGAGAGAGAGAGAGAGAGAGAGAGAGCGAGAGAGAGGCGTGTGGTTCGCACTCTTGCAGGTGCAGTACAGTCTGCTACTCGCGCAGCTACAAGAGAATGGGTGCTTGTTTTATATTCTTTCGTATCGTCATCATCTCTATCGAGGTCCGCCTCATCGTTGTTTTCGCAGTCTCACTCCATCAACTGCTTGTCCTCCTCTTTCTCTTTCTCATTCTCATCCCCACCCTCTTCCTCAATCTCTTCCTCTTCCTCATCCTCACTTGCTGCTGGCGGTCGCACTTCGGCTGGCATCGTTGTGTTCATGCAGTACTCCCAGTCCGCGGGTGCGCCAAACTGGTAGTTTGCTTCGACTTTAGCTTCATCAAGTTCGGTCGCCATAACAGAAGGGAACGCGTTTGAGATATAGTACGCACATGTGTCGTTACCTTTGCCTTCGTTGCGCGTGCCGCGATCACCGCCGACAAACGCTGGACAAGCCGGTTTCTTGTTGCTCGTGGAGCCACCCGAGACACTCAGATCCGCACAGGAGCGATACATTGGCGTGGTCTTGCCTGGATTGCCTTCGCTGTGGCCCGTGGCGAAATTGGTGTACTGCAACACGTAGTCGCCGTCTTCCAAGTAGTCTGGGATGGTGATCTTGTCGCCACATGGGATGGAAAACACAGGTGTCCCATCCCAGGCTTCTTTATAGAGTGAGTACGGCTTGCCATTGCGCGAGTTGCACTCGGTTCCGGATTCTCGGCAAGTGTACAGAAACACGTTCTGGTCAAAGCTTTCCACCGTCTCAGGCGTGCCCTTCTTGATGATGGACCACCGCACAAAGCCACCAATGTGGTTGTTGCGCCAGTAAGAAACCGGTAGCTCTTCGCCTGCTTTCACAGCCGTCGGGGGATTCACAGGCGGGTACTGGTCAGCACAGCCGATCTCATTCAGCTCATCGACGACAGTGATTTGACCGCCCTCGCGGGACTGCGGGATAGCAAGCGACGTATGCGCACGCGTGGGTGTGGGCAGACTGCAGCAGAGCGCAGCGATGGTGATCGATAGAGAGGCGGAGAATCGCATCGTCGTGAGCCGTCGTTTGCGGAAGTGGCAGCTCCGCAGCGACAGGACGTCGGTAGACAAGCGGACAAACACGCATATCCGCACATATTGTACTAATTTACACGTACACACTCGTGGCAGTCTGCACGAGAGTTGCCGAATTCCTTTGCTCCCCTCTCCACGCAAACACATCAATCAAGTCCCGTTGAGTTCCGCTTTTGGTGTGGGCAACCTTCAGCTCTTTTCCAGTATCGGATGTGAGAGGTGTTCGGGTATTGTAATGACTGGTTCGAGCTGCAACAAGTTTCCACTGTACCAGTTATAGGAGGTCATTTGTATCGACTAAATTGTATCTCATTACAATGTGGCAACGATGCCACAATGTGACAACAATTTGAGTTGGGAGTCATTGTGAATTGAGTGTGTGGAGCTCATGGCTGTGCGTGAACATAACGCAATTGGGCACAGGATACGGTATTAGTATCGCGAGACAAGAACGTCCGCCGTTCTCCCCCGATAGTTTCCGTATATTTGAGACGGTCCCATGTCAACTTCAACATTGGCCCCTCCCTGTTCCCACATGGACTCCAAACACGCAGTGTCGCTGATCCATCGCTGTAACGAGTGCCCAAAAATCGAGAAAGAACAAGAACAAACCGTCTTCGCCATGGCGCGTGACTCCACGATTCGGCTCCCGAATGGGGATCGCATCTCGGCCAAGCCTGGCAAGTACAACGTCGTCCCACCACCAGATCTTCGGCTCGTGAGCCATGAGCTCCGGCTCTTGGAGTACATCTACCCGACACTGATCGTCCGGGAGCTAGCGTTGCCGAAAACAGACGCGGCAGAACTCACGTGTGCGGAATATCAAGCCAGCATGTGGGAAGCCCAGCATACGGGCGGCTATGGAGGCTTCATTGGGTCGAGCCGCTTTGCCTACGCGCTTCCAGGCGGGCCGTCGGGCCGGTTCCACTGGCAGCTGGCGCCGTCGTTGTCCTACATCGGCCCCCATACATGGAACGCGCTGTCTCGTGAAGATCTCGATGAGACGTACGTGCCCTGTGCGCCGACCGTTGCGATTGGCATCGTGACAAGCACGGAGAGCTACGAAGAGCTCCAAGATAAGATACGCCTGTTTGTGCAGGCAGGAACCCAAGAAGGTGTCGTGGTGGATACGCGCAACGACCGCGTGTGGATTTACAACAACGGCGAAGACCCTGTCGAGACAGCGCCACTTGCGTCGGTGGAATTTGACTATTGGCCTGGATTCATCTTGGATTGCCATGAAATGAAGGAAGAAATAGAGACTTGTCTCGACTGAGAAGGAAAATCAGATGGAGAGTGGGTCGAGTTGCTGAGGTATTTTTGTATGCATGAAATAATCTATGATGAATCAGAAATGAAATGCTTGGCGCTTGTGACTTGGTTCCTTCACGGCAGTGACCAGATGGCCTGGGTCGGTGGAGGGGTAGCAGTCGCCAATCCAGCAGGTGGAAGCAGCGCTTTGAAGGAAAAAGTCTCGTTGCCATGATGATGAGCATCTGCTCGCGGTGGTGGCAGCGTAGTGGTGGTAGACTGCTTGCTTGGAAGCGATGGCTGCGTGGTCGCGGTCTTGTTGGTGATGGGCTTTGGCGGCTCCGCCGTCTTTCTGTCCTGGTACGTCTCGTTTGGCATGGTCGTCGGGATCATTTGTTTCACACCCTGGATCTTCACCATTCGGTCCATTCCGTGTGCTTTTTCACAGCGTTCCAAGGCGGCGGGCTTGCCAAAATGGTAGTTGGCGTCGATTTTCACAGGTTCTTTTTCACTGACCATGTAGTTTTGCATTTCATTCGAATAGTAATACGCACACACGTTGCCAATATCCTCGCGAAACGCCGCACGGTCACCAGCGACAAACTTCGGACACGCTGGCTTCTTGGTCTTGCTCTTCTTGGTTGCCTTGTCGGTCTTGCTGCTGTTGAAAGACGCGCCTTTGATCTTCAAGTCGGCACAGGAGCGGTAGATAGGCGCCGAGTCGCCAGCGGAGCCATTGAAGTAGCCGGCGCCGTAGCTTGTGAACTGGAGCACGTACTCGCCGTCGTCCAGGTAGTCAGGGATATCGATGCTGATACCACACGTGACTGTAAATGGGCCGACGCCATCCGAGGCGTCTTTATACAGCGAGTACTTTCGCCCCGTGCGCGCCATACACTGGGTGCCCGTTTCGCGGCACGTGTAAAAAAAAACGTTGGCATCAAAATTCGCATGGCTCTCGGGGGTTCCCTTTTTGACCATGGCCCACCGGATAAAGCCGCCGATTTGGTTGTTACGGTAGTATTCGACACGGATCGACATGCCTGGTGAAACGGTCGTGATGGAGCCGCCTGGTGCTGATGGCTTGGGGCATCCGATGGTGTTGTTGGCGTCGGCAAAGACTTGCTTGCCGCCTTCACGCGAGGCCGGAACAAGCAGCGATGTGTACGCGTATGTCGTATGAGAGAGCATGAGCAAGGCAGTGGTGATGGCGCTGATGGCCAGCAGCATGTTGAGAGAAACGGTGCGCGACCTCATGACGCGATACGCGATGAAGGGAAGTGTCCAGGAAAGATGGCGAAGATGGTGAATGAGGAAATGAAATACCCAATATGGAGAGATGGTGCAAGGAAACATGCATGGGGATGGCGGTTTCCCCGCCCTGACAACGGCAACGGCAACGAGCCATCCATTTTGAAACTGACTCGATTTGTCGGCCCGCAAATGGCTACATTTCGGAAATGGCTACAGTTTTGCATCATTGATACCGTTATAACGTTAAAATTGGGAACATGCGCCGTATTTGCAATGGGTACTCGTACTTTAGAGAGTGAAAACAGTAAATTCACGTATCCTTCTGGCGATGCGTCTTTTCGTGGCAACATCTGCAATCGTCGAATCAATTGCTCAACGTTGCGCACAATGGGGCAACTCCACGGCAAAGCGGCCTACATCAAGGCAGCGACGCCGTTCGTGAATGGTACGTGATTGCAACGTCACCAGCAGTAAGATGCGGGCACTCCATTAATGCTACCCCTTCCTCTTTCCAGCCTCGGAGAAGGACGTGAACAAGCTGTGGGAATCGTTCAACGATGTCGCCGAAGGGTTCGGTCTGAACCAAGACGAAACATGTGAGATCGCGCGCAGCCTCATGGCCACGCTGGAGATCTACGCGAAGACAGACATGGACCAGCTCACCATCCCGCTCTTCACAGCGGTCGACACGGATGAGGTATTAATATCGAACGACTAAATGAACAGCTCAACTCGTTGATGTGTTGAAGTCCGTGGCGACTGACCTCTTTTGTGGTCTATACATCGATACCGATAGAATGGTCTAATCGATGCACTGGAGTTTCTCGGGACTATCGCCATGATGTCGGCCATGACGATCCACCAAAAGCTCACATGTTAGTCCCACCTCCTCTGTTAGTCGCATTCGTTAGACTGCCGTATTTTAGTTCCTAATCTTCCTAATCTTTGTTTTAGTCGTTTACAACTGCTACGATTTCAACGAAAGCGGCCAAATTTCGATCGATGAGCTCACACTGGCGCTGCGGTCGACGCTCACAGGGCTTTGTAAGCTTGTCTCTGGGGTGACCTGCCCCACCGAGATCGTCTTGGAAGATATGGCGCTCCACGCTTTCCATAAAGCCCAAAAACAAGGCTCGGATGACTATATTACACTGCCTGAATTCCTCAAATTTGCCGAAACGACCCCTGAAATGACCTCGTGGATCGATTTCTTTGACTGCCCCAACGAGCTCGTGCCAGCAGCCGACCAGGGCGACCAAGGCGACAGCGACGTCGAGCTGGAAGAGCCCACAACCGACTCTACGAGCCAAGACCCGCAGGCTCGAACCAAGCTGGCTCGCAAGCGAGATGCTAGCTTCCCGTTCGACGCCAAAGCGCCGTGCTTTGAGCCCGACCAGCCTGTGCCTGTCAAGCCCTGGCAGACGGTCGTCGCCAACGCCACGCCTAGTGCACCACCGACCATCAACCCGAACGCCCCGGCCGCGAACCTCGAGCTGGACTGGGTCTACGGGTTCAACAGCGACTTGCGCGGCATCGTCAAGTACATCACACCGGCCGAGATCGTGTACCCGGCCGGCAACGTCACGGTCTTGTACGACGTGCTCGAGCACAAGCAGAAATTTGCGTTCCACCACACGGACTTGGTGCAGTGTATCGCAGTCCACCCACAAAACCGCCACGTGGTCGCCAGTGGCGAGCGCGGCGTCAAGCCCAAGATCGTGGTGTGGTCCACCCACAGCATGGGCACCACGCTCTCAGTTGTGCGTGGGTTCCACCAAAACGGCATCGCGCACCTTGCCTGGATGCCCAATGGCCGCACACTGATCACCATCGGCCAAGACGACTTCCACTGCGTCGCGTTGTACCAGTGGGACAACGGCTCGGGCTCGGCCTCGAGCTCTACCGGCTCGAACGGCTCGGCCGGCTCGGCGATTGAATGGACCAAGCCGCCAACGCTGGTCTTTGCGGACCGCTGTGGTGGACGCGAGCCCGTCCACGCGTGCGCCGTGCTCAGTGGCACGCAGTTTGTCACCTGTGGGCGTCGCCACTTGTTTTTCTGGACACGCGAAAGCGACGACCGGTACACCAGCGACCACGCGCTTTTTGGCAAGCGTGCCGGTGTACTAGGCCGCAAGTCCAAAGTGCAGACGCTGCTGAGCCTGTGCGCAATGCCCAATGACCCAAATATGGTGCTCGCGGGCTCGGCTAGGGGCCAGATCTTGGTCTTTGAAGGCCGCAATTGCGTCAAGGTCGTCCACGCACATGCCTCGGCAGTGAATGTGCTTCAGGCATTTGCTGGCGGCATTCTCAGTGGCGGCCGTGATGGTAAAGTGCGGCTATGGAGCAAGCGCATGGAGCCAGGCGCCCAGTTTGATCTAGAGGCGCTCGGAAGCGTCTCTTCCAAGGTGCGCAGCCTGGTCGCGTCGCCTGATGGCGGCGCCAAGCTGTTAATTGGCACGTCAGGCTGTGAACTTTTTGAAATCGCCGCGAGTGACGGATCGAATTTACACTTTGGGGCGATGCTGTGTGGCCATTTTGCCAATGAACTCCACGGGTTAGCAGTCCACCCGATCAAAAAGGAGTTTACGACCACAGGAGATGACCGCAGTGTGCGTGTGTGGGATATGGCGACCCACAGGCAGCTGCGGATGGTGGTGCTGGACGCGCCGTCCAGAACGTGTGCGTACTCGCCCGATGGGTCTCTTCTCGCGATCGGCCAGGGCGCCAACGACGACGCCGACCAGCCAGTAGCAGGGAATGCGAAGCGGCTGGCCAAGCTCATCAACGTGAACAAGCAAGGCGCCTTCGCTGTGCTCAGTGAAGCCACCCTCGCCGTCAAATACGAAGCCAAAGACTCGAAAAAGTACATCCGCACTGTGAAATTCTCGGGGGATGGGCTCACACTCGCCGTGGGCAGCCACGATGCGTTCATTTACGTGTACAATACGGATGACTGGGCCTCCAAGGGCAAGTGCAAAGCACGTGATACAAGTGCCGTGCTCAGTGAGTTTGATTTTGCGTCGTCGGGTGAATATTTCATGGCGAATGCAAGAAATAAAAGTGAAATGGTGTTTTTTGAAGCCTCCTCGGGTGTGGAAATCACCCGGATCGCGACGTTGAAAGATGTGGAATGGCTCACCACCAGCTGCCCCTTTGGCTGGGCTGTCCAAGGTGCGTGGCCCACACAAGAGAGTTTGTACTATGAGATCTCGGCGGTCGCGAGGTCCTTTGGTGCCGGCCAGCAGTCGCTTCTCGCCGTGGGCGATGGCTTTGGCACACTGCGGATCTTTCGGTACCCGTGTGTCTCCCCACAGTCCGTGGGGGCATGTGTCTCAGCAGCCAGTAGCCCACTGACCAAGGTGGCATTTACGAGTGACAATGGGTTTTTGCTGGCGACTTCGCAGCAAGAACGCTGTGTTTTCCAATGGAAAGTGGAGTACGAAGAAGAAGATTTTGCAGCCACACTTGGTGGGGATGGCGTGACGCCCATAGGTCCACATGGAGCGACTGCCCAAGAGTTTGAGTACCACGCGACCTCGGATGATGAGGAAGAGATGAGCCACGGAGAGCAGCGCACGCCCTTCGACGAGGCTGCGGCGGTGGGGGAGTTTGCGATGGATTTGCTCCATCACAGTGGAGAAGCGTCACCCACGGATGCTGCGGCCGACGCTGTCGTGGGCGGCGTGACGCCTGTCAAGCCTTGGGTCGCCAGTGCGATCGCGCCAGTGGATGCACCGGATGAAAAAGACTTGACGCTGTCCACGGTGCCCACCGAGAGCCTGGAGCTGGAGTGGGTCTACGGATACAGGTGCCACGACGCACGGAACAATGTGTGGGCCTCGCAAAAGAAAAACTGGCTCGTGTACCCGGCGGCCCGTGTGGTCGTGGTGCTGGACACCAAGCTGTGGATGCAACGGCACTTCAAGCAGCACACCGATGAAGTCACAGCCGTGGCCATGTACTCTGGCGGGCGAGGCAAGAAGCGTGGGGGCGGTGGCTCTCGCCCGACGACGAATGAAGACCCAAGCCGCCCTACCACTGGAACAGCAGCAGCCACAGCAGCCGACAGCACTGGCTCTTCTGCTTCCTGGCTGAGCACGGTGGAGATCGTGGCGTCGGGCCAGATGGGCAAGTTCCCTGTCATCCACGTCTGGCAGCTGGACACGCTGGAGGTGTTGGTGTCCTTACGAGGCTTCCACCGCCACGGGATCACCGAATTACGGTTCAATACCACGGGGAATCTTCTGGTCAGCGTCGGACTTGACCAGCAAAACAGTATGGCCGTGTACGACTGGCAAAATGGTGTTTTACTGGCTCAGACTGCGACCCGTGCCGCGCCAGGACGCGTACTGGGCGTCGCCTTCCAGCAAGAAGAGCCACAAGCCGCCAACACCACTGGTATTTCCATGCTCTGCACGGTCGGCGTGAAGCAGCTCACGTTTTGGCGGCTTTCGGGTCACCATTTGGTCAAGAAAGATGCCCTTTTAGGCAAAAAAGGTCTTTTACAGACCTTTTTAGCGGTCGTTTTCTGTGGGAAAGACGCCATTGTGGGCACGACAAGTGGCGATTTGTACCGGTTCAAGGGCGTCGAGCTCGCCAGCATCATCCCGGCGCACCAACGCAGTGTGGCGGCGCTGTTTTGCGTGCCAAAGGCGCCCCACCATATCGTCAGTGGCGGCAAAGACGGGCTTGTCAAGCTCTGGAGTGCCGATTTGGAATGCCTCGCGGAATTTGGCGAATTTAATTTACCAAAAACGGCGATTCGGTCGGTCTTTTTCGATTTTGACAAGAACATTCTGGTCGTGGGCACGCGGAGCAGTTCTTTGTTTTTGCTCTCGTCAGTGGACGGATCGGTTCTTGTTCCAAAGACTTCGGATGGAGCACTTGTCGGTTCTATGGATGCGCATTTCAAAAAACAGCTCCACGGGTTAGGGATTTGCCCCTCGAAAGAACGCTTCTGCACGACCGGTGATGACGCGGTGCTTCGTGTGTGGGACATGGCGCGTCACCTGCAAGTGCTCGCGAAAGACCTGGATACATCCAGTCGCGCGTGTGCGTATTCCTATGATGGTGACTACATCGCCGTGGGGCTGGGCGGTGGCAACACAGCCAAGCGCCACAAGAAAGACGGCAGTTTACTGGTCTTTGAAGACCGCGGCGGAACCGTGGAGCTCGTATACGAGACAAGGGACACCAAGCAGTCTATCAGTGTGGTCAAGTTTTCACCCGATGGCCAATCGCTTGTGGTGGGCTCGATGGACAACAGTGTGTACATCTACGATGTGCCAAACAACTACGCCAAGCGAGCGGTCTTTTCCAAACATAAAAGCTGGATCACGCATCTGGATATTTCCAGTGATTCCCAGTACGTGCGATCAAACTGTGGAGGCATGGAATTGCTCTTTGCCGACTTGACCACTGGGTCGCATGTAGCCAGTGCGACGGCGTTGCGGAACCAAAAATGGGAAACGTGTTCTACGATTTACAACTGGTTCAATCAAGGCGCGTGGCCATCCAGTGCGTCCAGTGCGGCGCTCAGCATCACAGCCAGCGCTGCGTCTTTACCTGGCACTTCCAGTGATTTGGACAAGGCCGTGCTGGCGTCAGGCACGTCGCATGGGCCTATCCACCTATTGAAGTACCCTAGCTTTGCCAAAGGCGCGGGCTTCAAGAGCTACGCGGGCCACCATGGGCCTGTCGCTCAGCTGGGGTTCTCTGGCCACGGGCTAGGTGCCCAGTGTATCAGTATCGGCCAGGTTGATCGCTGTATCTTGCAATGGCGCAAGAGCCGAGCCAAGGTGAATGAAGAACTGCTTGGCGAAAGTGTGGGCAACAGCAGCGTGGTCAAAGACCTGGGCGACGACGACGATATCATCCAGGAAGGTCTGTTCATCCCAGAGACGTTTATGAACTTACCACCCGTGGAGATCAAACCGTACTTAAGCGCGATCATGCCGCCAAGTACCGACATGCCAGAACCAAATGAGACTGATGGCATCGCCGCTGGAACAAATTTTTCGCTGGAACATGTTTTCGGTGTGCGTTCGTACGATGTGCGGAACAATTCTGCGTATTCCAAGACTAAACACGTTTTGTTCCACACTGGATGTCTTGGCATCCACTACGATAGACGCACCCATACCCAGCAGTTCTACACGGGCCACACGAGACCGATCGTTAGTCTCAGTGCGACTAAAGATGGCAGCTTTGTCGCGACTGGTGAGATTTGTAGTGAACATTTCCACCACGAAAGGCCTCGGATCCATATTTGGGAGCCTACTTCGTGCTCGTCAGTGGCTGTGCTGAGCGAGTTCCACACAAAAGCCGTGAGCTACTTGGCCTTCAACCCTACCCACAAGCTCTTGGCATCGATCGGCCAGGATGAGTACCATTCGCTAGCCGTATACAGCTCTGCGAGTGGGCTCTGGTTTGATGGGGCGCTTCTTGCGAGCACCAAGACGACCCGCCACCAAGTGTATTTCGTGGTCTTTGTGGATGACACGACGTCGCAATTCCAAGTCGTCACTGGTGGCAAAGACCATGCGATTTTCTGGAGGCTGGACGCGCCAAGTCTCATTGGTATGCCTGGTGTGTTTGGTGCCAAGGCGCAGCAACAACCGTTGCTCTGTGGCGCGTCGATTGGGTCGCTGGTTGTCACTGGCTGTCTCACAGGCCACCTGTACGTCTGGGAGTCGGGCGTTGTCACGCGAGCGATCCCAGGCCACGACAGTGCGGTCTACGCGATCCACGCGACGCCTCACGGGTGCGTCACTGGTGGAAAAGACGGCAAGATCAAAGTATGGTCCAAGAACATCGCGCCGCTTGCCGAGTTCAATCTGTACGACGCCAAGCCAGCGCTACAAGACGTGGTCGTCCGCTCGCTACACTGGGATCTTGCTGAAGACCGGGTGCTTGTTGGCACAAAAGGAGGTGAGCTGCTGGAGCTCTCCAGGCTCACGAAGGAGATCAGCTTGGTTACCGAGAGCCATTTTGACCACGGTGAACTGGTCGCGTTGTGTGCGCATCCACAGAATCCAGAGATCGTCGCGACCGCCGGAGAGGACCATACCGTGCGTGTATGGGATCTGGCCAAGCGCTGTGTCGTGGTCAAGATCACGCTGGACGGCGGCATGCGCAGTATCGCCTACGCGCCTGACGGCAAGACGTTGGCGGTCGGCTTTGGCCGTGGCCCAATCAAAAGCGCCGATGCCAAGCTTTTAGCCAATAAGGACGGCGCATTCGTGATCCTGGATGCGCTCACACTGGAAGTCGTCCATGAAGGACGTGATAGCAAACAGAGTATCACAGATGTCAAATTCTCTCCGGATCTCACGCTCTTGGCACTGGGAAGTAGTGACCACTGTGTGTATTTGTACTCGACACTGGACAACTACTCATTGCGGTTCAAGTTCAACAAGGTCAATGGGAAAGTGCTGCATATGGATTTTTCCATGGATAGCAATGCCTTGCGTGTGAACAGCGACGCCTTTGAGTTGCTCTTTGTCTCGACCATGGACGGCAGCGCCATCACCACGCCGTCCAGTATGAAAGACGTTACGTGGGCGACCCACACGTGTGTGTTTGCCTGGGATGTGCAAGGTCTCTGGGATTTTGCGAGTGAGGAGAATGATTTTTTCCATGCTGTCGCCAAGGCCAACAACAAGCCGTTGCTGGCTGGGGCGACAAATACAGGCGATGTCCGTGTGTACAACTACCCGTGTCTTTCCAAACACACGCAGCAGCATGTGCTCAAAGGCCACGCGCTGAATGTTGCCAACGTGGTGTTCACTTGTGATGACGCGCGGCTCGTGACCATTGGCACGAATGATAAAAGTTTGCTGGTGTGGAAAGTGACCACTAGTGCATAAACAGGTCAACGTCATTAAAAGAGATGGGGACAAATTTACATACATAAAACATGCTTTACGACATCCAAACTACGTTTAGGCCCAAAAGAAAAGATGGCGGGTGTTTTAGTTGCCGTGGTTGTTGTTGTGGAGATCAGCGAACGAGAATTCTTCACGGGCAGCAACAGCAGGAGCCGCTTCGAAAGAGGTGGCGTTCTGGTCTTCGTAGGTGGTAGCGTACTCCGAGTCCATGGAGCGAGCCGCTGTCTTTTTAGGCTTGGACGTCTTTGGTGCCTTGGTGGTCTTGGCTGGCGTAGTGGACGAGCCACCACCGCCACCACCTCCACCACCTCCACCAAGAGGAACACAGTTCTCTGCAAAAAAAAATCAACACAAAAACATGATTAGATTCCTAGATAGCGAAAAAACGCAGTTAGGGTAAGGGGTGAGCCAGAAACGTACTGTACGATTGCCAGCGCTTGCCTCCGTCTTGGAGCCCGAGCCAGTAGAAACGAAGCATACACGAGCCCTTGCAGGACGAGAAATCCACCGAAAACGACGTCGCCGAGCCAAAGGTCTTTTCACAATCGTCGTTGTGGAACGCCATGGTATCATCAAGCCACACTTCACATGGGCCGGCGTGTTCAATGGTACTGGCGAGGCTGATCTTGCCGTCGCTTGGGATGGCCTTGGGGCTCGCGGAGGACAGCGAGTTGCCACAGGCGGGGCCTTTGCTTTCCAAGAACGACCGCAAATCTTTAAAGCCTTTGCCAGGCGCGACGGCGGCATACTGGGCGCCGGTCTTGAAGGTGCCCGTCCATGGCGGTTGGAACTCGGCGACCCAGCTGGACTTGGACGCGCCAGCCTTGAACTCGGCCAGTGGCTGCGTCAAGTACGTGTGGGCTTGTGCTTCTTGCACGCCAATGGTGGACGCGACCAACGCAAGTGTGCCGATGAAAGTTGGAAGAGAAGAGACCATAGCTGTTGAGATGGACGAGGAAGGAGGAGGAGGAGGCTGGGGAAGGCTGGAGTGGCTGAGTGGATGGAAATTGGGGAATGATCCTTTTGGGGGAGGATGGCGACGATCTCGTGAGCTGCTTGTGGTGACCATGAGCGATGAGAGAGAGGGTCACGAACGTGGTTGTTGAGTGCGGGGATCCAGTATCCAGACTGTTCGCCATCGACGCCGTTAATACAGTAGATTGGCATCTCCGGAGCATAACCTACTGAATTAAAAACTAATACTACTTTCCGGTGGGGACAATGTAGAAAACCACCCACGCAGATGGCTTGGCGGTACGCAACTATCCATTTGTGTCCTGCTGGTCGCTTCACCAGGTGACTGTCACCCCCATGTGGAAGAGAACTTGATGGATGGGTATGCCGACTGTACTTGGACAAGACAACAATACAATACCGGCAATTCCATTGTGGCTGACAGCTGTGTAAAGGATCCAAGAAGGAAGGCCACTCATCATCAGCAGGGTCACAAGCCAGCTGATTCTGTCATTGTGGTCATGGGCGACATTTCATTGTGCAGAGATTTTGTGTATCACGAATAGGAAATGTATCATTATTGGAGGTCCACCGATGGAGGTGTGACGTCCACTATTAATATTCCGAACCACAACTCAATGCAAATCTGGGGTTGTTTCCATTTGTCAACAAAAAATTTCTAAACACTACTCTTTTATCATATGAGCCACGAGCCAGCCAGCTCATCCTACTTCCAGAACTGGTATGAGGGGATGAGCTTCTTCTCTCTCTCGCTCTCTTCTTAGTTGCGCTTGACCTTGCAGCGCACATCGTTGGTCGTGGCGTTGCCCGCCGCCATGCCACGGTCTTCGTTGAACAAGTCGGCATCGACCGAGTCCACATCCTCGTCCCCAGTGATCTCAGAGTTGGCATCCTCCGAGTCGTCTTCACTTTCCGCAAAAGTTGGCTCAGCAATCTCATCCTCGTCTTCGGCCGAGCGCGACTTGCTCGTGGTCACTGGCACGCAGTTCTTGTACGACTGCCAGCGCTTGCCGCCGTCTTGGAGGCCGAGCCAGTAGAAGCGCAACAAGCAGTTGCCCTTGCACGACGACCAGTCGACTGGGAACACTGGCGTGGACGAGCCAAAGGTCTTTTCACAGTCATCGTTGTGGTACACGAGCTTGTTATCGAGCCAAAGCTCGCACGGGCCTGCATGGACAATCGCACGCGAGAAGACGACTTTCTTGTCGCTTGGGATGGCGCGCGCCGTGGCCTTGGCGTTCGTGTTGCCACACACAGGGCCGTGGCTCTCCAAGAACGAGCGCAGGTTCTTGTAGCCCTTGGCCTTGGCGCCAGCCGCGTACTGCGCACCTGTGCGGAACGTTCCCGACCATGGAGGGCTGAACTCTTGCACCCATTGCGATGGGTACTGGGTGCCCTTCTTGAACTCCACTGGCGGCTTGGCGACGTACCCGTGGGCGTCCGCTTGTGGCACGCAGGCGGCGGCGGCGAAGACAAGAGCAGTCGCGAAGATTCCAGTGGAGGACACCATGGTGATGTAGTTGGTTAAGAAGCTGGTGCCTTTAGGTGGAGGATTGGAGAATGAGATCAACCGCTGCGTGCCTCTCGGCAGCGCAGCTCAACCGAGGCATTGAGGTGGGTGAACCTCAACCAGGTCATCTGGTCGACATGCATGAAGAGCCACTTTTGGAGCTGTCTGCCTCACTGGATGTGCTGTCTCCATGACCTGACGAATCGAGTTCGAGCCAGGCCATGAGTTTCTACCGCATCACATGGCGACCTTGAATACGCTAATACAGTACATTGGGAATATTGGAGAGCCATGCAAGTCCAATACACTGGTTTATGGATTAGATGACTGTTTGTTTCGGTGGATCGGATGGTTTTCTGACTGTATTGCGCTGATCGGTCAGCCATCAACTCGGTTCCAGCTGACAGAATCAGTTGATCTGATCGGATCTGATCTGAGTCGAATCAGCTGAGTCTGAGAAAATGACAACTTCAACATGTGAAAAGAGCATTGACCAAAATGAAAACAGTGTCTACAGTTGTCCAGCAAGTCAACTGGCTCCACCACTTTGTCGTTGTTGCATCCGAGCCAATAGCGAACTGAGTCTCTTCTGGACGTCATCTGAACCCTTGCTGTCGCCATGTCCTGAGGGCCCAGTGGAGCTCAACGCAGTCTCCGCCTTGTGGGCTGTTGATGATGATGATGCTGTTGTTGGAACTGGTCGTACAGTGGCAGCAGAGGCATCGTACAATCGAGTGCGACTCGGGCCCATTTCCACGTCTGGGGCAGTTCGTGGATGCGCTCCAGCAGCAGCACTTGTTCTTCCAAAGGCTCGAGGAAGAGGCGGAGGCGGTAGAGGCGACGGCGACGACAGAGACGACGATGGCTGTCCATCATGGGCGTGTCTGCTCTCCGAGCCAAACGATAGGCGGAGACTGCGTCCTTCCGTGTCCACTGACTGATGTCGTTCTCGCTGCGCACTCACAAATGTATCCACCACAAGGCCATAGAACTCTTGCACTTCAAGCAGCTCTTGCATGGACCGAGAGATCGCCCCAGTCGTCAGAAAAGAACGGACATTGTGGACAAACTACAATATCTTCATGAGCTTTTCAAACTGTCAAAGACCCAGTGGAAACAGCTTACGCACCTGCAAGTAGCCATCGTCTTCGTTGGCGCCAAATACTCGGTGTGCGACGGCATCGACTTGGTTCTTGGACAGCCACACAGGGCCGATGGAGCAAGCCAGGGCAGACCCACGACGCCGACGCTGCGGTGTCATCGAGGGATTACTGGTGCTGTTGCTGCTGCTTCGTCTGCGTGTATGGGCAGCCGTCGTGGGGCGAAACAGAGCCGTCGCGACTGCCAGTTCTCTTTGGACTTGGTCCCTTGCGGTCAAAAAGCACAGCAGCGTCTGTTCGTCGAGGCTGCCATCCAAAAAGCACGAGATCATTTCCACATCTGGGCGCTTCTGGTGGGTGTACAGCCCTTTGATCAGTTCCCAGGCTTGCTGCTCCACGAGCGATGGAAGCCCAAAACGGTTGGTCAAGTACACACGCACAAACGCCGCAAACCCGCAAGAAGGGGAAGCCTGGCAGTAAGAGAACGAGGCGTCAGTTGGGGTTTTTGTATCAGTATTTACATGAGGGAGATGTCGTACGGTCTCTTCCGCACGCGCGTCGTAGATTTCATTGATGAGCCGCACGAGTTTGCTTTCGATGGTGTAAGTTCCAGTGGTTTTGCGATGCTGAATCTTCAAGCCAAACTGGAGTTGAAGCATCCAAAGTTAGTGGATGTTCCACGAAAGACATACGAGCACGTATACAATGAAGCCAAACGTACCTGGCGGATCAAGTTTGCATAGCGTTCCAAGTGGACGGGAATGGTCGCGACCACTTCTTGTGCTTGTTCCTCCTCGTCCTCCTCATTCTCCTCCTCGTCCTCGTCTTCTTCATCGCTGCTCTGTTCACTTCTGGAACAGTCTGGAGACGATTTCTCTCGGTGGGTAGGAGGCTGCTGGAGTGGTGCTCTCATCGTTGTCGTACTTGTCGGTGGTCTCAGCGCATCGCTGCTGCTGGTAGTAGACTCGGTGGAAATCACAGCCGACGGTGGCTTTTCCAGGCGAATATTGGCGACGTATCGTCCATCACTTGGTCGTCTCGCGAACTGAGGGAGAAGCCAACATAAGTTCTAATCAGTCCTGACGGATCAATCATTCATTTGGTCTTGTTCGCAGGAGCGTCTGGATATTAATACCTGGACGTTGTTTTCAATCAAGAAGCGCGTATACTGGGCTTTCGCACGCGGACTCAACTCGCTCAACACCACGACATGCGCCACCAGAGGAGCCACCTGTTGCGCTTGTTCTAGTGGCGGAGCGCGAGGAAATCGCTTCACTGGACGATGAGCCTTCATACCCAGTTTGCAGTTAGTTTTTTTTTTTTTTTGGGTGTCAACCAGCCAACGCCCTTTCAAGATCGATCCGAAAAATCCAATATTGCACAACTCGCTATAGTTGTTCTGAATACTACGAAAATGACCCTCAGTAACCACTCGCAATTTGGCTCCAACCCATAAAAAAACAAAAAAACAACAACAATTTGTCATGTAAAATATGCCTTGAAATTGATGCGTGGTTTGTTACATTCCAAGCCACAGTGGTTACAATCGGCGCCTATGACGCTTTCCATTGGGACGGCCGTGCTGTTGTGCTTGTCATGGTCTGGATTTGGTGCAATTGGCTGCTGTTCCTGGACGCACTGCTGCCTTGCGCGAGACGACAGCTCTCTCTGACGCGTGGGTTTATACTGGCTATCAACATGACGCTGCTGCTCTACCCGCTATGTCTCTCCTACGTATTATACTACTCGCATTGTGAAGTGGTCTTCCGGAACCAGATCATCTTCCACGTCAAAGTGGCCCACTTCGAAGTCGTCGTGGAGATGCTGAGCTTTTTGCCCAGCCATATCTTCACACTGTGGCTCTGGATGGGGCGATTTCTATGGCGAGAGGCACTGCGGCCGATCGGATCCTTCAAGCTGATCAAGTTTCGCGTGCACTTCCCTGTTGACCAAAGTGGGCCGCCATGATGGTGAGCCATGAGCTGTACTTGAAGTATCTGTCAAGAAACAGTTGGCAAATATAATATCATGTGCACTTTCTCATACGGAATGATGGTCTGCTAAAAAAGGTTTTTTGGAAATTCAAGGTGGCCACAATTCTTTGGGTCAAATGAACTGTGCTAGATTTGCCGCTGAATAAATGGCTCCATTATGTTTCAAGTCAACAGAACAGTTCCACTGAGGGCTTACTGCTCAAACTGGCGCTGCGGTAGCATAAACTCCCAGCCATAGGACCCTTCGGTCGTATGGTAATCCGCTTCACAGTATGTTGTTGTGTGGAAAGAGCGTGGGTTGGCGGTGTCGCACATCGGAGACCCATAGAGCTTTGCCGCCTCCTCTGATGGGTGGTCGCGCAGGTATGTATCCAAATACGCGGGCAGCTCAGCCAGTGGCGTATGTTCCGCCTCGATGTAAATCAAAGAGGATACTGCAACGGACGATGTCAGTTTCTGGATGGGACTTCCAGAGATGGCCAAGGCCAGCGTATCCTGGAAGCAATTCTCTGGAAGCGTGTGGATGCCTGTGCTGGCCAGTGACATCACCTGCATGTGGAGCTTGCAAAAGGACGCCGGTAGTTCTTGTAGAAATGGCGACTTGTCGATGGCCACAAATTTCCATTCCTGGCGGCTCCATAGGTCGCCAATCGTTGGTGGGAGCTCCGTCAAATTGCTCCCCACCACGAGCAGATGCTCAATGCCAAGAGGCAGCTGATCGTGCAGAATGCCTGCTGGGAAGGTCGTCCAGTTTGTCAGAATCAGGTATAGATACTGAACCATGGGCTGGCTTGACTGCCGCAAGGCTGCTTCTTCTGGCCACTCGACGAGTGAGCAATTGAAGAGCTCCAGGCTCAGGAGACGTGGAAACTCTGTTGCCACTTGTGGGATTTGAAGTGCTGGACAGTGCGAATATACCAGAATCCGGAGCGTCGTTCGATCCAGTTGATCCAGGACAAACGCGATCTCTTTGGTCGATCCTTGGATTTGATGCATGTGGCAGTTGAGATTCATGACGGAACACGCGAGACCGGAGGAATACCAGGCGCCCACGTACAGCTGGCAGCCATGAGCTCGATTCGCGATCGTGTGGCTCGCCTGCAAGTGGAGACCAAGCACACCAAGCCCCCAAAGCATGAAACAAGCATGGAGGAATTTGTTTCGCCATGGAATACATCTTGTCGTGGGCACGAGCGTCCTTTCGCTTACTACTACTTGTGGGATACTTGGAGCAAACGTCTTTGGATGGACCGACTCTCCTGGTGTTGCTGCCGCGTTCCCAATGCGAGTTGGCCGATGTCGGATGACATTCTTGAGCGTCATGAGACAGCCAAGTAGGCTGAGCTGGGGCAGCACGGTGGAGACGAAATCAGGGAAGGAAGTGACCAGCACTTGGCGGATCTCGGCATTGGCCTTGGCGTACCAGACGTCATTATTCACTAGTTCCATCGGGAAGGTGAGCGTGGCCGTTTCAAACACTAAAGCATACGGCACTGCAATGGCAAACGGGATCACGACGGAGCACGTGAAGTCAAGGACACTATCTTGGACCAAAGTGAGCAAGCGCTTCACGCCGACGTTGTAGTGAAAGACCGCGTGGATGAAAGGGCTGGCAAAGCAATTGAGCACAATGGCACCCACTGCGAGCTGGTTGATCCACACGCGAGCGCTGAAGAGACTGAGTTGGTATGCTTGGTACGTTTGTAACGCGATCTCGATGGCTTCGCGGATGGTAAACGCTAACTCAAAGTACTTGCCATTGAGCCCAAACAAACCATCCACGCTAAAGTATCTACGCCAGGCTGTTGTGGCTGAGTCATACAGCCGGGTCACTGGCCATGGAATGAAACAACAAGTCCTTGATGGTGCTGTTTGCGGTTGCGGTGGCTTGATGGCTGGTGGGCCCACAGCAGCAGCAGTGACACCGTGGAACCTGAGCTCTCGAGCGTGAACACTGTACCACAACATGCGGGAGATGGCGACCAAGTGGCCGCAAGCCACCAACGAAAAACTGAACGCGGTCCCTGCCAGGATGGCAAAGGGCAGAGTTCCAAAGAACGACATGACGTTGTCTTGTTGCAAATATTGGTAGAGCATTGCGACGGACACAGCAAAGCCAAGGAGAACCGTATGGAAAACGACCACGAGCCACCAGCAAAGACAGAACAACCAGCGCGAGAGGTAGACATGGAACGATCGCTTGTGGTGGGTTGCCTGGGATGTCTGCTTGCCGTTTGTCTGGGCGTGTGGAGCAAGATCAGCGATAGCCGGTGATCTGAACGCTCCTTTAGCCTCAGCCGCCGTGACGCGACTCGGAGCGCGTGCCATGTTGGCAACTGGTTAGTGGTGTCGCTTGCACTTTAAAACGCTCTTGTCTGTCATGGAGAAGGTCGGATGATCTAATTTTGATGGAACAGTACTCTATTATAGTGATGCAACTGAAGGTGGTGGCATCTAATTTTGTATGGCTGCGCGATATTTATATGGCCGCACAACGTGGCCCACAAGGTTGGGGTGGTGCGAAGTGGATGCCCACTGCCGTGGCATTGCAGTGCCTAATATCCGGTCTCACAGGTATGCATCTCTGTTCTTCCCACCAAATCGGTGACCCAATGCAGTTCGGAGCATTCATTATGGGAGGCACCTTGAACCAAATGGCTACACAGCCCTCGCTCAAAAAGCAGGTGATCCATAGAATTGCCACGGTGGCGACTGGCCACGATGGCACCCTCCCAAGACTCGAGAGCTGCAGCTCCTTTATGAGCCCACTTGACAATCTTCGCTCGCCCACACACTCAAGCATCTCAAGCTATGAATCTCCATCGTCTCTTTCTCGTGGCGGCTTTTGCCATCGCCACCACCAGCAGCTCTGTCCACGCACACACCTCGCTCTTGACGCCAGCCTCTCGCGAAGGCGGCAAAGAGACCTTTGCCGATGAGACCAACGTCGTAGGCTGCCCAAAGCCCGGTCCAGGCCCCGTGACTTCTGTCCGTGCGGGCGACTGGATCCCTGTGGAATACTTCCGCAACAACCACGTCGGTGGCTTCATCCGGTGGTCCATCATCAAAAAGGGAACGCCCGAGACAAAAGCCAATTTTGATACCAACACGTTCTTTTACACTTGCCGAGAGTCCGGCGCGGACTGTAAGCCCCGCAACGGCCACGCGTACTCGTTGTACGGCGCCGTGGACGACGGCGTGGACAACTTCATCATCAAATGCGGCGACAAAATCCAAGTGCCTAAATACTTGGACGACGGCGAGTACGTTTTGCAGTTCACCAACTTTGCAACCGGCCACAACTTCAACAACCCGGGCCACGCGATCCCGACCTACCGGTCCTGTGCGGACTTGAAGATCACGGGCGGAAGCAGCAAGGCGAATGCCAAGCCACCGTGTCCTGCGTTTGTCGGTGGCGACCGCGCGACGCTAAACGAAGGCAAGCCAGCCGACACGTGTGTGTACTTCCGTAGCAACGACATCCCGACGTCCGTGTACATTGAAAAAGACCCTGCGAATATTCCACAGTTGTACAAATTCGGCAAACCCGCCGAAGTGGAAAAGTGTCTTGGGGCTGCGACGACGGCAGGAGAAGCGACCAATGCGACCCAGAGAAGCTACTCGTTCAACAAGCTGAAGAAGCCAACAAAGTGATATTAATATTTGTTTACATATCTACCCAGCTACTGAGGACTACGATTTACGATACTACCACGGGGTTACTGGTCGTCGCTGGTCGCCGGAGCGTTGGTGGTCAAGTAGTCAAAACTGTACTCTTCTTCTTCGTCCATTGACCGTGCGCGCAAGTTGCTGGTACCCTTGAGAGGGATACAGTTCTCTGTTATTAACACATTTGAAATAATCCCAATAAAATATAGTGTGAGCTTTTGAAACGCCGCAGACGTCATCATAAAGCACCGTATCACGTACTGTAGGACTGCATGCGTTGGCCTTTGTCTTGGAGACCGAGCCAGTAGAACCGCAACAAGCACGTGCCTGTGCAGGCCGAAAAATCCACCTGGATCGCTGGCGTGCTGCTGCCAAAGGCCGCCTTGCAGTCGTCGTTGTGGAAGACCATCTTGTCACCCAGCCACAGTTCACACGGGCCTGGGTGGTCCATGGAGCGGTACAACCGTACTCGGTTGTCGCTCGGGATTTCCTTGGCCGCAGCGTTTGGGTTGGTGTACCCGCAGTCCGCGCCTCGGCTGTCCAGAAACGACCGTGTGGTCGCGTACCCTTTTTGCTTGGCGACGGCAGCAAACTTGGCACCGGTGGAAAAATCGCCCGCCCACGGGGGCGAAAACTCAGCGACCCAGTTGCCGTAGCCTGGTGCGTTGGCTTTGAACTGGGCCAACGGCTTGAGCACGTAGTTGTGGGCGTCCACACAGCAGCAAGCGGCCAAGCCGGTGGCAGCAAGAAAGAGACTGAAGCGAGCCATTTGAACAGAAGGCTACAGTACTGGTGGCAAACGAAATTGACGAATGAGCGAGAGTGGATGAGAAAAGGGGAATGGCGATGCTGGAGGGTCCAGGATGAAGACGCCGGGGTCTTGGGGGTTTGCGTCTTTGGGACGCGCTTTTACACATTGATGACCATCGCAAGAAAGACGCCAAGTGGCTGCCTGCCTCTCTCGCTCTCTCGCTCTCTCTCGTCGGCCATGAAGGACCAAAAGCACGTCAACGAAAGGCTGTTGCTTCCGCGTCATGTGCTCCCCAAACGTTTGCTGATTTCAATGCAGTTCGGTTTTTTCTCTGCACGTTTTGTTCAATGTTACCGTACTACGGTAATCTGGAATCGTTAAACTGCAATGAAACCGGTAGAGAACCTGGACACAAATCGGTATTGTACCGGTTTGAACAGGAATCTTGTGATTGGATATTTTTTTTGAGTGGATCGAAGTTGAGTCAATGGGGATGGTGCAAGTCTCAACCATTCCACTGTTGGTTTGTGCAATCTTGGGCCAATCCGCCTCTTGTCCGTAAAATCAGGTCTGAGACACTTCTGTCAGCCGGTATTTAACGACATCTAGGTCATGTTTGGACCTGCACAAACCAGAAACACCCAATTGATTCAGTACCAAAACCAGAAACACCCAATTGGTTCAGTACTTATGTCCGTAAACACAGGTATCCCTATTTTCCAGTGAGGTCGCAATGGCGTGGGGAGAAAGTTCTTGTGTCGCTTGGCATCGAAGGACAATCACTCCCTCTTACGCCTCGATTGCTTTCGCCCACACCGCCGCGCATACGCAGCGTCACCTCCACCACACCACCACACAAACCCACACCACCAAACGTGCTCACTTCCAGTTTTCCATCGCCACAGCACGGAATCTTTATTTTCCAACTTCGCCAACAAAGAAGTGTTCCACCAGAACAACCAACAGAACAAATATGTGTGGCATCGTCGCGATCTTCGCGTCCATGATGCCGGAAAGCGAGTTGCGCGCGGCCGCACTTGCCTCTGGCAAATGGTATGCAGCATCTCCCTCCCCCTACAAGACAACGCGTATGATACATGACGACTGACCACTTCCTTCTCCCTCCCCCTCCTCCTTCTCCTCTCTCCTCTTTCTCCTCTGTACAACAGCATCCAGCACCGTGGTCCTGATTGGAACGGCATCCGCGTGTTTCCGGACAAAGGCATCGCCATCGAGCACGAGCGCTTGGCCATCATCGACCCCGAGTCGGGCGCGCAACCACTGGTGAGCAACGACAAAGAAAAGCGCATCACTCTCGCGGTCAATGGCGAGATTTACAACTACAAAGAACTGGAACAGACACTCGCAACTCCGTACAAGTTTCTCACCAAGTCGGATTGTGAAGTGATCATCCCGTTGTACTTGGAACACGGCGTGGAATTCATCCACAAATTGCGTGGCATGTTTTCGTTTGTGCTGTACGATTCGCAAGAGAACGTGCTCATCGCGGCGCGCGACCACATGGGCATCACGCCGTTATACTATGGGTACGGTGCCGACGGAAGCGTGTGGTTTGCTTCCGAAATGAAAGCGCTGGAGCATGGCTGTGTCCGTATTGAAGTGTTTCCGCCTGGAAACGTGTTCAGCAGCACCACAGAATCATTCTCACAATGGTACAACCCAGCATGGTTCTCACCAGAACATACTGTGGGGCAAACGCCTCTTGATTTGAAAGTGCTTCGTGAAGGTTTTGAAGCCGCGGTCAAGCGCCGCATGATGTCGGATGTGCCGTGGGGCGTCTTACTCTCTGGCGGCCTGGACTCGTCTCTCGTGGCGTCCATCGCCGTGCGGGAAAAGCAAAAACTCGTGGCATCGGGGGGCGATAAATGGATCAACAAAGTCCACTCGTTCACGATCGGGTTGGAAAACTCGCCGGATCTCAAAGCCGCGCAGCAAGTGGCCGATTTCTTGGGCACCATCCACCACTCGTACACGTACACGATCCAAGAAGGCCTGGACGCGGTCTCGCAAGTCATCAAGCACTTGGAGACGTACGACGTGACGACTGTGCGTGCGTCCACGCCCATGTTTCTCATGTCCCGTAAGATCAAGGCCATGGGCATCAAGATGGTGTTGTCCGGCGAGGGAGCCGATGAGATCTTTGGTGGCTATTTGTACTTCCACAAGGCGCCGAATGCCACGAAATTCCACCGTGAAACCGTCGACAAACTGCGTGGTCTCCACCAGTACGACTGTCTGCGCGCCAACAAATCCACCAGTGCGTGGGGCGTGGAAGCGCGGGTGCCGTTTCTGGATGCGGATTTCCTGGAAATCGCCATGAACGTGGACACTGTTGAAAAAATGATTGATTTACCAAATGGCAAAATGGAAAAATACATTATCCGCAAGGCCTTTGACGATAAAGAAAACCCGTACTTGCCGGACAACATTCTGTGGCGCCAAAAGGAACAGTTTTCCGATGGCGTCGGCTACGGGTGGATCGACTCGCTCAAAGACTGGGCGGAAAGCCACGTGACCGAGAGGCAGATGAAGCACGCGCAGAGGCTGTTTCCGTACAACACGCCGCAGACCAAAGAAGCGTATTTGTACCGCAGCATTTTCACCACGCATTTTGAAAAAGAAGTCGCCGCACAGACTGTGCCTGGTGGCCCCAGCATCGCCTGCAGCACGGCCGCTGCGATCGAGTGGGACGAAGCCTTCAAGAACGCAGCGGATCCATCAGGACGCGCCATCGCCGGTGTCCACGTTGAGGCCTACACGCCGTAGATGCAAGCAGGAACGAAAGGAGCAGCAGAAAGAGAAGAGCCGAGCTGAGCTTTGGGTTGATACCAAAAGAATAAAGCCAATACGAGAAATTGAACTCGAAACAAAAACTGGTGGTGGTCTTTTTTTATTGCTCTCTCTTCTTCTTCTTTGTGATGGTGTTCCGCTTCTGCTAGTACACCAGTGCAGTCGGTGGCAGAAATGCCATGGGCCGTGGACCAAGTGCTTGGTTCCACTTCTTTTCTTTATTGTTTGCTGCTGTAGTAGTATCCTGGATGCTTTCGAGTGCTGTGGTGACAGAGTTGGTTGGTTTAAGAATATTTCGATTTTATTGATGTGAAATTCATACAAAAAGAGAAAAGTCGCACTCTGTAAACTACGATTCGACGCGGAGAAATGACGTAAACGTAAACCAGCAGTTTTGGTATTTCACTGTATTTTGGTGCCAACGCGTTTTGAGGCGTTCGCCATAAAAAACAAAACTGCAGAAGCAAAAAATAAAATCAAAATAAGCATGATTTTAATATGCCGCCGGTGCACCCGCGCTTGCCTACACACCGTAGGTGGTGGTAAGAGACGCAGAAGGAGCTGGCGAGTAGAGTGGAGCTTTGTGTTGATACGAAAGGATGAAGACGATGTGCGAAATTGAAATAGAAAAAGACTAGGTGTAATTTTCTATTCATTTTTTTCTTTCTGCTTGTTATTCGTGTGAATTTTGGAGAGTCGTGGCCGACGATCCTGTCAATGTGCTGCGTTGACAACAGTGTTGCATTGGTCGTTTTGGTAAACAAATGAAGCAAGGCGGACAGAAGAGATGGAACAAGTGGTATTTTGTGCTTGAATTCTTTAAAATGATTGTTTTCTGGTCCAAATTGGGTCAAAGTGGACTCAACAACGCATAGATTGTTAGATTGGCTGTGGTACAGTACTACGTAGTACACTGTCCACTCCACAATATTTTGCTGACCAGTTTTTTTCTTGTCTTGGCAAAAATAAACAAACAATCAAACAAAATCAATTGTTATCTTTGGAAATGTACTTTTACTTGAAAGCATTCTCAGGCGCGGCTGATTTGAAAATCGACAATTTTTTTCTCCATCAACCGCGTGGCCAGCGAGTGGCCGCACGCACTCGCGGGCGTCAAGAAGCCTCCGGTGGAAAGCGCACCGTCGTGTTCGTTCTTGGCCAAGCAAATCGCGACTTCGGAAATCATTTTACTGGTGACCAAGTACCCCGGGTCGCCCACACAAGACGACTCGCCCTTGGCCACCAGCGTGCCGTCCTCGCCATAGGCAAACGCCTTGGCCTTGAAGTACCCTTTATGGAGCATTTCCTCCGACGGGCCTTCGCCGGATTGGGGTGAGATCTTCCATAATAGTGGCCGGGTCCAGCTGAACATAGCCAGTGCCCCGACCACCCCCATGATCACAGCCATGGCGTAGTTCCACAATGAGCCAAGGCCCATGCGTTCAATGTAGGCGAAATTGGAGCCGTAGTAGTCATTGAGCAAGTAATTGGACCGCAACACGACGTGCTGGTTGATCATCGCACCGATAAACACGGCGCTGCGGCATTGGAGCTGGTCGTCAAAGGGCAGCGCCACTGCGGAAGAGGTGTTGGCTTGCACAAGCGCTTGCTTTTGCGCTTGGTACGCTGGTGACGTGAAAAAGAACGGGTTTTGCATCTCCTTCAGCTGCTGTGTCGTCGCCGTATCCAGCATATTCAACAGGCTCGCGCATGTGCCGCCACTTGCCGAGCCAAGTGTATCGGTCCAGAAAAAGTTCAATTTCGAGATCTTTGTGTGGCATTGTTTGATAGCAAAATCTGCTAATAAAAACGCCATGATATCCGAAGGCACGGCTTCAAAACCACAGCAATGGACGACTTTTGCACCGCTTTTTTGGGCGGTTTTCTCGAAGTTCGTGACGTTTTGCTGTGCCCACGTCATTTCACCGGTTAAATCGCAGTAATGGACGCCGTTTTGAGCACAAAGCTCAACCAGTAACGCACTGTGGAGTGCGTACGGACCAGCGACCGAGAGCACGACGCGGGTTGCATGCACGAGGCTTTCCATGGCCGCACGGTCATTGCCATCGGCTACGATGACAGGCACTTGGTCGATAGCATCGGAGTTGACTTGACCATGCAGCCTGGTTGTGAGTGTTTGCTTGACTTGCTGGATCTTGGTGGCATTGCGGCCAGCGATCGCCCATTTCAAGTTGCCGTCGGTGCTGCTGGATGAGGTTTCCGGGTGTGTGAGAAAGTACTCGATCACAAGCTGTCCAGTGTACCCCGTGGCACCGAAAATGACCACGTCGAAGGGCTTGTGGGTGTTCACCATCCTGATGCTGGTGCTGTTGCTGTGGGTTGTGGGGGATGAAGGTGACGCGTGCCGGAGAAAATCGGGTTGTGAGACTTTCAGAGACAGCGAGGTCTTTTTTTCATCGTGGGCAGTCAGTCAGCGTGGCGATTTCATTTTCCTGTGGGCCTGTCCTTCACTGCGATACTGTATGTACTGATGTACTGTATGCAGCAGCAGCACTGATGATTCATCAGTAACCATCCAATTCAATCCACACAGACAGAGGTGCGCGCAACCAAAGTCTCCAATATCCATTGTGAGTCCCTTTCGGTGTCTTTTCTGTTTTCATGTGGTGTTGTGTATCCACCAATCAGAGCTCCATATCAGCGAATATAGCCAATCACAATGAAGTAAATCAGATTCCATCGGACCGTCTGGATAGACAGACTGCTGAGTCACAAGCTGAGACGTTCACGCTGAGACCTTTCTCGGATGGAGAATGAACGAGACAGAAGGTTGATGTCGCATTTACTTTATTCCTGTATCTATTCACAAGTCCCAGCGATGACTATACCGGTGGGTGGTATGGTTACGGCAGCGCATCGGCGGCCTTGAGCATCGCAGTGAGCTTGCCCGATCGAAGAAGCGCCTGGACATCGGTGCCACCACCAATCGATTCCTTGTTCAAGAAAACATTGGGCACGGTGCTGCGACCTGCCATAAGAAGCGCCAGTGTTCACTGTCAGTCTGCAGCCCGAGTCAGGTTTGAAAGAGGCCAGGCTCATTTCAAAACGCACCTGTTAAAGTGGCCAAAGCGCTTTGAATATCCGCGCCTGTTGGGTTATCGTGCTTGCCGTCCAACTCCACAACATGGTAAGGCGCTCCGGCTTGGCGCATCACGTCTTTCGCCTGGAAAAATAATCAACAGACTCGATTAGAACATCACAACGCTGCACAGTAGTGTTGGAAGTCGGCGCTCGCGTAGCGTACCATGGTACAGTACGGACAGTAGCTCTTGCTAAAGATGGTCACTTTGTTGGAGGCGATGGTGCTCTCAATGAACGCGAGCGCCGCTGGCTCATTCTCCTTGGAAGCCGACCCGCCCATCGTTTCACGTTAATCCGTTTGCTTCTTTGTGTGTGTTCTTGTGATCAAAAACAATTGATCTGACACACAGTATCAGTACCATGAAATTGGTACCAGGGGTACACAAATGGGTACACATTCAGACCACAAAGTACCGTTTAACGTTAAAACGTTAACCAAGGTTGTTGTTCATTTCGAAGGTGGTGACAAATTCTTCTCAAAAAACGCTAGGATAAACAACGGATCCTCGTGGAAGACTTCATCTTTGAAGATTTTGTACCCGATCGACTTGTAAAAATGATGCGCCTTTTCCAAAACGTACCCAGCCGAGAGCCACACCCTGCTAAACCCATTTTGGACAGCCCACGCTTCCAAGTGGTCGACGAGCAAGCTCCCGACGCCGTACCGACGGTACGCTGCCTTGACCGACATTCGCCGCAGCTCGCCGTTGCCATTCTCTTTGCGTTCCAGCGCCACCATACCGACAATCTCTTCTTCTTTTCCGCTGGCTTCATTCGAAACGACGGCGACCCAGTAGTGGCCGCCGCGTGCAAAATACGTGCCTTCGATATTGGCCAAGTCGTCCACGAGACTGCTGGCGATGTACTCGTCCCAGAATTTCTGCGATTGGCCAGGAATCTTTGCATTCGCCAGGAGCCCAGGCACAAACACATCGATCACGCCTTGGTAGTCAGCTGGCTGGAAGGAACGGATGCGAATGAGAGGCTTGGCATCGCCACTTGCACTGTCGTTCAGTGTGTCCACCTTTGTTTGTGGTTGTGGAGAAGAAGGCAGAGAAGGAGGCGCCATCGTCATGGCTGGTGAATGTACCCGGTTGGTTTCGGTGGGTTGTGGCTGCTCTGTGTTGGGAAATGAACGCGCGCCGCTGACTGGTCACTCCCTTCGTCCCTTTGCTAAATCACCATCTCGCTGAGCTGCTGGTGACGCAACATTTTTGGGGCAAAGTAGTGACCATCATTCCGTTGTTTGGTTTGCTAAAAGCAGGTGAGACTGATCGCTCTGTATCAGTTACAGGTGCGTATCCAGAGACAGCGATTATGCCATCGTTGCATCACTGACAGTAAATAAAATCACCACCAAGAGAAGTTGCAAGGAAAAGCTCCTCTCGCACACACACACACACAACAGTCACCACAATGCAAACACCGACAAGTGCCCATTGCATGTACATTCTCAGAGTGCATGTATTTTTCATGGTCCAGATTCTGCCTCTTTGCGAGTCTCAACTGAATATGGGATTTTTTTTCAACTCAAGGCTGCGGTGCTGTTTGTTGTCCCCACCGCCACGAGGCTTTTCTCAAAGCATGCCTCAATGAACAGTGGATCTTGGCTCAATACGCGTTCTCCAAAGATCGCAAAGCCGAGCGATTTGTAGAACGTGTGGACCGCATCCACCACGTATCCGACATGGAGCACCACACGCGTGATGTGCTGTTCCAGCGCCCACGCTTCCAAGTGGCCCACGAGCTTGCGGCCCAGCCCATAGCGTCTGTATTCGGCCTGGACCGACATGCGGCGCAGCTCGCCTTCGTTGCTGTTCTCGCTGTTGCGTTGAAGCGCCACGGTACCCACGATCTCTTCTGCTCCTCCTTGCTCTTTGTCCACCACGGCGACCCAGAAATGACCGCCCGTCGCAAAATACGCATTTTCAATATCCGCGAGATCGCCCTGGACGCTCATGGCGATCAGTTTATCCCAGAATGCAGGAGATTGGCCAGGGAGTTTCGCGTAGTCGGCAACGCCAGCCACGAATAGCGCAACCACATCTTCGTGGTCGGATGCGCGGTACGAACGGATCCGAATTTGGTTCATGATGGGGTCAGCCTGGCGCGTGGGCGAAGTGGTGGTGTTGGTGTTGTGCGGGGTCATCGTGTACTATTCAGTGCTGTATATGCGTCACTGCACTGCATGGACTGATGGGCGGCAGTGAATGTGGACCATTCCCTTTTGCCATCAGCCAGCAGGTGGTCGGTTCGACAGACCACAAATCGTGATGACCACCTGGAACTTATATTTGGAGACCATCATTCCGCACGAGAAAGTGCACATGACATTTGCCTGCACCGGTAGCTCACACTCAAAAATTCATCATGGTACAGGTTGGTTGACAGAGAATTGCACGCGGAACTTGATCAGCTTGAAGGATCCGATGGGTCGCAGCGCCTCTCGCCATAGAAATCGCCCCATCCAGAGCCACAGTGTGAAGATATGGCTGGGCAAAAAGCTCAGCATCTCCACGACGACTTCGACGTGGGCCACTTTGACGTGGAAGATGATCCGGTTCCGGAAGACCACTTCGCGATGCGAGTAGTATAATACGTAGGAGAGACATAGCGGGTAGAGCAGCAGCGTCGTGTTGATGGCCAATATGAACCCACGCGTCAGAGAGAGCTGGCGTCTTGCGCAAGGCAGCAGTGCGTCCAGGAACAGCAGCCAATGGCACCATATCCAGGCCGTGACAAGCACAACAGCACGGCCGTCCCAATGGAAAGCGTCACAGGCACCGATTGTGACCACTGTGGCTTGGAAAGACACAAACCACGCATCAATTTCAAGGCAAATGCAATGCGCGAGCATCCGCTGGAAGTGGGAGGCATGGACCACGACAAATCCTATTGTAGTGACCAGCATTGCAACTGAAAGGCCAGTGTCCAATGGCTTGGAGTGGATGAGCTGCACCACACAACTGATGACCATCAAGCCCCACCCTACCAGGCCTGATGCATTGGGCATCCATACGAACAGACGACTAGGCTGAGGATCGCTCGGTGATCTGATGTTGGTGATGGCCTTGTGGAGAAGCGTATCCCGTGCATTGACGAGCCGTCGCTCCTCTGACTCGACAAATTCTAGCTGGGTCTTGGCGGTCATTGCGTGGTGCTTGTCAGCTGCTCCTCGCTTCTTGATATCGATGAGCCGTCGTCTTTGCAGCAGCCAGTCGTCATACTTGACAAGTCGACAGATGGGAAAGTACATCTCACAACATTGCATCGCACTTGCAGGCTGCACAGCTGCCAACCGAAGCGAAAAGATCAGCCGACGGTACTTGAACGACCTCACGGCCATGAAAAAGATGACGGTGGTGGTGCCAGCGACGTTGACGTCCAAGGTTTCGAGTTGCCTACCCCAGATATGGATCGTCGTGTACACCAAGTCTGGTGTGAGTCGAAACGCGACCATCACGATCGCAAAGAGAAGACCAGACGAACCTAGCAGAAAGCCCCGCATCACAAAGACCCTCATATGTAGGTTTGCATCCAGGAAAAAGATCGTCGAACACGTCGCGGCGATGGAGACCATGGCAAGGGCCCGGACATCGTGGCAAAGCAAATCCCAAATGATATTGTCCACGGCGTTGACAGCAAACAAGAAACAAAACTCAAACGTCTGCAGAAGCAAAAGCAGCAAATCCCAACACAGTGCGGCTGTGTGGATGAGAAACACGGGCGTTGTGGACGTGAAGATGATGGCGGTGAGAAGATACCGCAACGATACGTCTTTGACGAGAAAGAGAAGCGCACTGGAGGTGAAGAAAGGGATCGTGAGCAAGTACCAGAGGGGCGTGTACTGCGTGGCGGTTTGGATCACCCATGCGTTGACAGCGCGTGCATGCCTGCGGCCGACAAGCACACCAGCGACTGTGTGGGTGAGGTCGATCTCTGGCAGCTGGTGGATGGGCTGAATGATGTAGAGGGACGTATAGACTGGTTCATGTGGTGGTGGCTGTCCAGCTACCACTGGAGAGAGAGCCCTGGCGGAAGTAGTGTCGCCCACGGGTACTACAGCGTTGCCACCAGCCATCACACACGCGTTACTTGAAGTGATTATGATTGATTTGAAAAGAAGGCTGGACGTGGCAGGGTTATTAATACTTCGAAGTGCGTTTGGTTTTGAACGCCCAGAAAAAACCCAGCAACATCCAGACCATCATTCCGTCAGAGTTGAAAGTGGATACATTTAAAAAAATCATGGATATCTTCATAGAAATGATATGAGTACTAATATGGATCTTACCTGTACATAGCCTGTACAGTTCTCTCGCTCTCTCTTTTATAACAAAGACTTCTTTTCCACAGGGTTTTCAAGCACCACACGGTACCGCACTTTGCCTTGGTCGACCATTTGGATGCCTTCGTTCACACTGGCCATGGGCATTTTCTGGATCACTGGACGGATGCCACGCGCCGCGGCAAGCGCCAGCATATCCTCCGTGTCTTTGATGCCACCGATCATGGAGCCAACGAAAGAGATGCCACCGCTGATCAGCGAGCCTGGCGAGATCACGAGCTTGTCGTTGGGTGCACCGACAAGCACCAGTGTGCCGCCCACTGCGATGAAGCTCAGGTACGTATCCCACGGCTGCTTCTCCGCATCCGCCGTGACCAGCAGCACATTGACCGACCGCCTGGCGTTCTTGACCGACTCGCTATCACCCATGACGACAAATTCTTGGGCGCCCAGGTCCTTGGCCTGTTGCTCTTTGGCTGGCGAGTGGGAGAACGCCACGGGCGTGGCATCCAGGGCCTTGATGAACTGAAGCGCCAAGTGGCCCAACCCACCGATGCCGACAACGCCCACGCGGTCGCCTGCCTTGACGTACTTCTTGAGCGGCACGTACACGGTCACACCAGCACAGAGCAGCGGGGCCGCTTCATCGGAAGCGATCACGTCTGGGATCTTGAACGCGTAGTGGCTGCTCACGCGCACATGTTCAGCGTAACCGCCCTGGGACTTTTCTCCATCGGCGTACGGGCTACCGTAGGTGCCCACGGCCTTTGGACAATACGAGTCTTTGTCCGAGGCGCACTGCTTGCAGGTGTCTTTCTGCAGGCATGCAAAGACCATGGCACCGACGCCGACACGGTCGCCGACTTGTAAATGCGAGACGCTGGCACCAGCAGCGATGACGTGGCCAACGATCTCGTGGCCTGGTACGACAGGGAAATTCTTGCCGCCCCAGCCGCCAGTGATGGTGTGGAGATCCGAGCCGCAAATACCACAGTGGGAGATCGCGATCTCCACGTCGTCACTGCCAAGTGGACGCGAAAGGTACTCGAACGGCTCGACTGTGAGGCCTGGCTTGGTGGCGGCGTAAGCCTTGATGGTGCGACGCGCGGTGGACATGGTGAGATGATCGGAAGGAGTTGGGTAGTTGTTGATGGAGGTGCAAATTGCAAAGTGAACGAGAGAGACAACAGCTCTCTCCATGCTCGCAACTACTTGGGTGTGATGCCTCCATCCAGCAGCGTAATCCCAGCAACAGTGACCATATCCATGCGGCGTCCATGAACTGCTGGTATCTTTCAAGTCTTGTCATCCAAAACACAGACGTATTAGACAACAAGCATGTTGGAGTATCCATCCATGCATGGGAATATTTTGATGAGTTGTTTTTGGGTTAACCTTGCTTTTTGTATGTGGTGGCCGAAAAACATGCGACATGTGTGCGTGCAGCCGCCCCTCAATAAAAATATATCCAAAAAACTGGCTTGCACAATCGAAATCTAGACAGCTGACTTCAATGCTTTGAAATAGTCGTTTGATTACATCGCCATATCACTCTCCACCTTGTTTAGTATGTGACCATTGTCTCCTGCTATATGTGAGACGAAACCACAAGTAGACACAGAGACTGCTTGTTATTTTTGTAGGTGGGTATGTCCCAAGCATCGCTATACAGTACACTGTGCTACCACTGTATGATAGGATCACGCCACTGTGGGGATTAGAATCTTTTCAAAGCACCCTTCGACGACCACATGCGGTTCCGTGCCCAGCAACTTATCTGCAAAAAGCGTAAACCCAAGCGACTTGTAAAAATGGTGGGCTCTTTCCATGGCGTACCCTGCAGCGAGGTACACGCGGGTGTACCCATTCGCGGCAGCCCATTTTTCCAAATGAGTGACCAGCATCTTGCCCACGCCAAAGCGCCTGTACTCGGCCTTGACCGACATGCGTCGCAGCTCGCCTTGGCCGTTGCCTCGCTGTTGCAGCGCCACCATACCAGCAATCTCTTCGTCCCCGCTGCCGTCGCCTTTCTCCGCGACAGCGACCCAGTAGTGGCCGCCGGGCGTGAAGTAGGTCTCTTCGATATGCGTCATGTCTCCTTGAAGGCTCGTCGCGATGTAGTCGTTCCAGAATTCTTGCGTCTGCCCAGGAACGGACGCATAGATCATGAGCCCTGTGGTGAACAGACCAACGACTTGGTCATGGTCGGTTGGCTGGTACGAGCGGATGCGGATCCGTGGGGGAAGCGAAGCGGAGTCAGACATACTGTGTCTGTATCAAGGGCACTGTGGGGGATCCCAATGGCTGCAAAATGAATAATACCTGTTCATCAAAGCGCAAGAGTCATTCTAATTGGTGCTGTTTTGTACACGAATGATGACGCGATGGTTGGCAATGGATGGGATGGCAATTTACCATCATTCCTGCTGAGAAAGTACTGTCCATTTTCACAAAATAAGTCGCAAATGACCATCAGTGGGTGCCGTTGATGATTGCATACACTGCACTCCAAGGATCCGAGGGAATGGACGAACGACAGGCGATGGATCATTTTTAATGGTGGTGTCCATTGACTGCTTGCCAGTGTATAGAACAACCTGTGAGCTAAACACAGAGCAGTGTCATCCCCACACTATACTTTTATTGATTGCTTTCGATGGGTGTGAGTTTTTTCTCCATGCACGCTTCCAGGTAATACGGATCTTGGCTCACTAATTTATCCTCAAAAATCGTAAACCCGAGGGACTTGTAGAATTGCTGGGCCTTTTCCATGGTGTACCCGACACAGAGGTGGACTCTTGTGTACGCATGGTCGGCTGCCCACGATTCAAGTGCCTGCACGAGCATCCTGCCTACGCCGAAGCGCCTGTACTCGGCCTTGACCGACATGCGCCGCAGTTCGCCTTGGCCGTGGCCTTGGTTTTCAAGCGCCACCATACCGGCGATCTCTTGGCTGCCGTCGTCTTTTTCAGCCACGGCGACAAAGTAGTTGCCACCGGTCGCACAGTACGTGGCCTCAATATTGGCCATATCGTCCTCCAAACTGGCGACCACGTAGTCGTCCCATAGTTTGTACGACTGGCCGGGCATATTCGCATAGATCATGAGTCCAGCAACGAAAAGATTCACGACTTGTTGATGGTCACAGGGCTGGTACGAGCGGATCCGAATCGACGGACGATGGCAAGGCATCTCTTGAGGTATGGTGGTGGACTTGTCATCATTGGCCGTGCGCTGTGGCAATGAACAAGTCGCCGTCATACTACGTAGTATTGACCACTGCGAGGAAACTGGAATGCTATGTACAGTGGTGGCGCTTGAACAGCAAGTCGGATGAGATGCCTGCCTTCCAATCGTCGCGGCGATTGGAAGGCATATTGACCATCATTCTATATCGAGAAAGTACGCACTCAAAAGGTCAAAGGTGGCAGGCAGATCCTGCCTAACCATGATCTGAGATTATTTCGTGAAAAAAACATAAGCTGACCCTGAAGACGAACGCGCTCAACAGTGCAGATTCGTTTCACCCGCCGACCGAAGCTAGCATTCTTCCTGAGACCGAGAAACGTCACCGCAAACAAAAGTTGGCAAAGGGCTCAATGACATGACGCCCCAATTTGTATTCCCTTTGCCACCACACCTACGTTTCGAAAAATCTCTCTCGCTCTCTCACTCGCTGTCGCTTTCTCTCCCTTTGTCTGTTTGTCTCTCTTTCTCTCTGTTCTCATTCACTTGTTGATTCACTCACATCCTTTTAAAACACTTTACCGAGTTCCTACACAAAAAAAAACAGCAAAAAGAAAGCGCGGTTTGGCGATTAGTTCCACTTGTCCCATCGAGCCACAACAACTCACTCACGCGTCTCCAAATGATTAAAAACTGCGTCTCCCCGAAGAAGAAGTAGAAGTCAGACCTGCTTTCTTCCGCTGCTTGATCTCCGCGTCAGTGACGCTATGCAGACGGATCATGCTTGGCATTTGCGCCGGGTTGTAGTGTTCGGCGCCCTTGGACCAGTCGTACGACACGGCGTACGCGTAAATATCGCCACGCGCATTAAATTTGCCCACCGTGATCGCTTCGTACCTGCAGTATACAAACATTAAGAGAGCATTATTAACAACATCCTCATCCAGTACAATAGATTGGCATCAAAAAAAAAACGTACGCTTTGGCAAACGCCTTGAGCTTTTGGCGAGCATCTTTGTCCCAGAAGCAGTACGTGTGGTCGCCACCGGCGGTCGCAAAGGTGCCGTACGGGTGGAACGAGATATTGTTGACCGGGTAAATGTCGTTGCCATCGCGGTGGCATTTGAACGCGAAATCATTTTTCTTGTCTTTGTCATCGACGTGCATGATCGCACATCGGCCTTCGATCGAGCCAATGGCAAAGCCCGTGCCGTCGGGGAAGCACGAGACTGTGCGCGTCTGGTACTTGAGGTTGGACGTGAGCGTCTTGTACACGACCGTGGGCTTGCGCATATCGTAAACATCGATGAACCGGTTCGCCGTGGCGACCACAAGCATCGGGAATTTCGCATCCATCGAGTAACAGCGGTCCGACAACGTGACGGTCGCCATAGGCGTCGGCGACCGCGTATCCCAGTACCTGACCGTCTTATCCCATGAGCCGGTGACCACACAATTGGCTTCGGCCACATGCGCGATGCCTTTGATCGGCGCGTCATGCTAAGGCAGACGACAACACACGAGACACAAAGTCAGTTTTGGCTCATCAAGAGGGGGCTACACTACTGTATGAATCGTAACGTTACCTGTGCGATCTGTTGTCCTTGCGCGGGTCCGTTGAGGTTCCACATCTTGGCGGTCTTGTCGCACGAGCCTGAAAACACCGCCGTACCATCCTAGAATGCACAACATTTCCCCGTTAATCGCCTGTTTTTCCTCATGTATGCCCTTCCTAAGTTCATACTACGTACCCCGCTGAACGCTGTGCAAAGCACAGGCCCGTCATGCGAAATTTGGGCCTTGGCGACCGCGTTGAACTGGGTACCTTGCTGTTGCACTTCCCAGCAACGCACAAAATTGTCCCAGCTTCCAGAGACCAACACGTTCGCGGTCGGACTCCACGCGAGGTCCTGGATGCCGTCGTTGATCATAGGCGAAACGGTGTAGTCATTGTTCGGGTTCGGGAACTGAGCCGTGCCTGCGGGAGCGCCAAACGACATGGTTTCCTTTGCTTTCCCTTAGCGATGGCGCTCTCTTTCGCTTTGTTGCCTATAATTTCCTGGTCAAAACTAGGGATTGGATTGGATTGGATTGGCGCGCTTGCGGAAAGAAAATGTGGGTTGGTGTGGGACCGCAATCACTCTACAAAGTACGAATGTACCCAAAGTACTGATATTAGATAGTTGGAGTATACCGAATCCATACCGGTATTGAAGTGGTAAATGGCTAAACCGCCGACCCTTCAGAGAAGGATCGCCATCATCTTTTCGCGGGAGTGTGGTGTTGCTTGACGAAAATGGTGGCGCTGCGTTCGATGCGGATGCTGGCCAGCGCCGTCGCGTGTGTGGCGTTAACACTATCGCTTCCCTTGTCTTCCTCTTGTGTGGCTGCGCGCCGTCAGTTTGCTGACCAGAAGCCCACGGATGCTTCGGTAGCTGCTGCTGCTCGCGTCGTCCATGGCGCCCACTCATCGTTGTGGGTGCGCCAGCAGCGCGCCGACCCGACGCAGCCCATCGCGTTCAAGCTCACGCTGCATACGCACAAGTCGGTGGACGAATTGGATGCGCTTGTCCAGTCCGTGAGCGACGTGAGCTCGCCACAGTATGGCCAGTTCCTTGCTCGCGAGCAGCTCCATGACCATTACGCGCCCAGCGCCGCGACCACCGAGGCGTTGCGTGGCTTCCTGGCCACACACAACGACAACGACGGTGGTAACCTCATCAACGTCACCACCAGCGCTGCGGGCGACTCGGCGACGTGGCGCATGACGGTCGAGACTGCCGAGAAGCTCTTTGAAACGTCTCTTTTCGAGTACCACCACCGCGACCACCGTGACCAAATGCGCGTGGTTCGCTCGCATACCGACGGGTTTTCCGTGCCTTCGCAACTCGAAGACCACGTCGTGTTCATCGACGGACTGGAAGCCTTCCCAACGCCTCGTCAGGCGCAGCTGATGATGGGGAAACGCCAAGATGGCGACCCATTTACAATCAAATCCTTGCAGGACACGGTGACCAACAGCGATATCCTGACCACACCTGGACTCATCCGTGCCCAGTACGATATCCCAGACCATATCCGCCATTGGAACGGCTCGCACCCCGCCAATACGCTGGTGGTATCGGCCTTTTTAAACGAGTATTACACGGAAAACGACCTCGAATCATTCCTCCACAAGTACGAACCGCGCGACCCCAAAAACTTCCAGTTCCCAAAGCATACAGGTGACTGCATCGCTCGTGCACCAGGTTCCAAAGGGCTCCAGCCCACAGGCGAGGCCTCGCTGGATATTCAGGTGACCGTGAGCCTTTCACGAAGTGACAACATTGAAATGCTTTGCTTCCAAGATGTCCGTGATACAAGTCAGCCCTTTTCCGATGGCAACCAAGAACCCTTTTTGAAATTCATGGAGACCGTCAATGCGATGGACCCACTGCCTTCTGTGGTCTCGGTGAGCTACACGGACGAAGAGTGTGCCGTGCCCAGTGGGTACCGCGACGCCGTGAACAGGGAGCTCATGAAAGCCGCGCTGCAAGGCATCACCATCGTCATTTCGGCTGGCGACGGCGGTGTCCAGGGCGGCCGAATGACGGATTTCTGTGGCATCCCCGTGTGTTCCCAGTTTATCGCCATGTTTCCCGCGTCGTCTCCGTACGTGACGGCTGTCGGCGCCACTTCGTTAACACCAGGAAGTTTCCACAATGGGAAATACGCCGAGCGAGTCACTTGCTCTACAAATGGTGATTTGATCACTTCGGGAGGGGGGTTTAGCGCTGTTTTCACACAGCCAGCGTACCAAAAAGACGCTGTGAAGGCGTATTTAGAGTTGGCCGACCAAAAAAAGCTCACGCCTTTGTTTAATGCTAAAGGACGCGCATACCCGGACCTCTCAGCACTGGGCCATGCGTTCCCAGTGTACCAGAATGGGCAAATGTGGCGCACCGACGGCACGTCGGTCTCGGCGCCGATCGTCGCGTCACTGATCTCGCTGCTTAATAAGAAGAGACTGGAGAAGGGGCTCCCAGTGCTGGGCTTTTTCAACCCGTTGCTGTACAAACTGTACGAGATTTGTCCCCACGTGTTTCAGGATATCACGGAAGGCTCCATCGCCTGTGGTCGGGCGGGTGCCTCGTGTTGCACGAGTGGCCATGAAGCCACCAAAGGCTGGGACGCGGCCTCGGGCGTCGGTACCATCAAGTTTGCCGCGATGGCTCAGGATCTACAAGGCTGTATCGAGCAAATCCAAGACCAAGGCCACGCCAAGACCCAAGCCAAGACCAAGGTCCAAGCCCAGGTGTTGCTCTCGGACCAGCGGCAACAGCCAGAAGAAATCAATTTGCTGCAGCAAAAGCCGACGCAAGTGGAACAAGCCGGTGCGGTCGTGACGCTCGTGGCCGCCGTCGCGTTGCTCAGTGTGCTTTTCTCGATGCGTGGGAAACTGTTTCCAGGCCGCCGGCTCTTGGATTTGGCACACAACTACCACGAACCAGCACGCGAGTATCTCTTGGCGGGGCAAGAATAATACAAAGAGTATTAATACTGAAAAAAATACTTCCGGTAGTACTATTTTTTCCGATTCACAAAATACGAGTATTATTGCATAGCTTTTTTTTTTTTTTCATTTGGCATCACCATCATCGTCCTCATCGTGGGCGTCGATGTCTTCTTCAATTTCGTCGTCCTCCTCATCGTCGTCATTGTGATTTTTCGCTTGCTTTTCGTGCTGGTCCTCGTTGCCGTCCAGCCATTTCTTGACCCGCACAGCACATTTTACGCCGTCGGTCGCGCGGTGGAGCTCAAGCCACTGCGACGCCAAGAGCTTGTCCACGGATCCGCGATTTTTTGGCTATACGAACCGCAGAGCGAAAAATATTACTTCACATAATAATATTTGCACGGAGGGTTTACATGAAGAAAAAAAAACGTACATCTTTTTTCACACAATCGCTGATAAATTCACGAAATTCGTTTGTAAATGTGAAATCTTTGGAATTGGGAGGAAGTTCGGGCTCGTCACACTCGATTATACTTTGGACGACCTACAGTATTACAAAATAGTTGGGTAGTGATATCGTCAGAGGATAGGAAATAAGGAACCAATATTAAAAAAGAAAGAAAGCGAGCACGTACGTCAATATAGGAGCGTGCGTTCCGGAATGGGAACATTTTCGTCGCCAATTCAATGAGCACAAGGCCCATACTCCAGATATCCGACTTGTAGCTATAGTCACAAAACAAAAACAAAAATATTCCGTTAAAAATATTGTTTTTTTGCCTAAAATATACCAAATTGTACGTACTCGTAAGGTTCATTTTGGACTCTTTCGGGGGACATGTACTTGAACGTGCCCACAAAAGTCTGAGCCATATCTTGGGAATGGCCCAGTTCTCGTGCGATGCCAAAATCAGTCAATTTCACGATGCCATTGCTTTGCACTAAAATATTCTGTGGCTTGATATCGCGATGGAAATGGTTTGTTTTTTTGAGATCTTTGAGTCCATTTAAAATATGGCAAGCCATACAAGCCACGATTTGTTCTGGAATCGGAGCACGTTTCTGGATAATCCCATCCAGAGATCCAGCAGCACAATATTCCAGCACGACGCTGAGTTGATGGTCACTGAAATAAGCCCCGTAAAAATCCACTAAAAACGCACTTTCCACCGAATACAGTGTTCGAATCTCGGTGAGCATTTGGTCGCGTTTGGATTTATCGTATACGTTATTCACGATCTTGATAGCGTACATTTGGCTTGGATGGTGTTTATGGGTGGCTTTCATCACGTGGCCCGAGCAGCCGCGGCCGATGAGTCCACAGGTTTGCAGCTCGTCCAGTGTGATTTGCTTGGTATAGCGCCGTGGCGGAGACGCCGAGGAGGAGGAGGAGGAAGGACGAGAGGACGAGGACGAAGGACGAGAGGCACAGGAGGAGCTACTCCCCCTGGACTTGGGCCTTGCTGAGTTGTCGTCCTCCTCTTGGTCCTCTGGGATGAACGTGACGCCCGTGCGGTTGATGTGGATGGGTCCTTTTTTCAGTGACGTCTCGCCGATATCACAGGACAGTTCCAGAGCGTCTTCGTCTCGTTGGTCTTCATGGTCGCTATCGCTGTCATTTCCACTGGCCTTGCTGTCAAGGCGCAATGCACTGAGAGGTGGCGGCTTGATGACTGGCTTGGGCGGACGCAGCAAGACGTCGCCTTTGTCTTCACGGTCCTTTGCTTCGTCGTCGTCATCTTCAGTGGCAAGAAGCGTCAGCACAGGCCGCTTCTTCATCATGCGTTGTGGTTTGTGGGTGTCCACTGCAGTGACGGGACGCGCAACCAAATGGCGATCTTGAAAGGTCGTCATAAACCAAAACAAATGTCGCGTAATACCTATTATCTCTACTTCGAAGTATTAAAATACATTGTAAAACAGATCCTCTCAATTGTAAACCATGGTTTTGATTGGTATCTCTCCTGTGTCCTGTTGCCGGTCGCAGTCTTGACCAAGCATTATCTACTGTGCTTGAGTGTGTGTATGTACAAAAGGCTTCCTCCCTTTCTCTCACTTCCGTCTGCATGAAGGTTGGTCAGCCTCAGCTGTGCGCCAGCACGCAGCTCTCGTACGTTGGGATCATGTACCTACATAGCCAAAAGAGAACCAGTCTGTTTAGCTATCACCTCATCCAAGCACCTACCCTACTACAATAGTAATAACCATACTTGATATTCACAAACGCGTCGTTTCCGCCATGGCGTTCCAAGATATTGAGCGTCTCCAAGATCAAATCGCCCAAATTCTCTTGCCGCCGTTGTCCGTAGTCGATCGCATCGCCACAATTCACGCGTTTCGAGATAAACAAATTGAAAATCGATAGTAACTGGCGATAATACGGCACAAGCGCCTCACCAGCGAACGGACAGCACTGCACCAGCCGTTGCAGCACTTTCATTTGGACACACAAGATCTTGTGGTTCCGTGTCATCAAATTTTGCTTCATGGGCAACACGATCAATGGCAAGCAGGTCAATGGCTTGGCGTCTCCTTTTTCGACCAAGTCCATGATCCCGTGGACCGCTAAGAAATGGTACGGCTCGTCCAGCTCACGGAGGCCTTCCATGAACATGGGCAAGTAGTGGGCGTAGTCCAGTTGCGACAAGTCGACTTGCCACTGAAGCTTGCGCACGGCGCCGGCAAAGCTCACGCGCACGGGCAAATCACCACGGTCGTCTGAGAATATTAATAGTAATATTCATGGAATAGGATCAGTCTCAGTCAGGCAATAGTAATACTTCAGGGTAGTACTATAAGTAGTACGTACAGAAGTATCGAAACCGTGTGCGCTCGACCTTGCGCGCTTTGAAGGCGCCCGTGGACTGTGGACGGCTGTTGATAGGCGAAAGCATCGGACTCGCGAGCGGCATGAGCTTGAGCTTGGTGGTCGGCTGCGTGAGCTGCTTCTGGACACTCTGTGGGTCGACTGATACCGCCGCCATGGGCTTGGTGATCGAGGCCGCGTCTTTGAGTTTGGCGATTTGCCGCAAGTGGTGGGCAGACGCAGCAGCGGGCCGTTCACGGTGGACAGAGGAAGAGGCGGTGACGCTCTGGGCCGAGTGGATGCGTTTGCTGGCAAGAGAGATGGGCATACTAGCACTGGTACGAGGCAGCATGGGGTTGTCGTGGGCGAGCTGCAGCGCTAGCGGCTTCTTGCGAGCCATGGTGGAGCCAACGAGAGAAGTGCAAGGACGGACAAGCGACGACGGCAGTTGTGCCGAGTACGCTGAGGATGTAAAACGCTATTGTAGCTCGGGATTTCCGGTCAGCGTTCAGCGTTCAGCAGGTCGAGCTAGCGGGGCTTTCGGTTCTTGTCCGCCCGTGAGGTCATTTGTTCTCAACGTCACAAAGATAGATGAGGAGCTGGGTCGTCGTATAAATACTTTTTATGGCAGCATCATATTTTTGTCTGAAAGTATTTTTTTTTTTTTTGGGATCGATGCATGATGTCCCAGCGGTCCTCGTCCAGGAAAGGCACGGCCAGGTTCTTGCGTTTCGTACCGCCACAAGAGAGCTGGAGCTGGACGACATGGCGGCAGCACGATATGAAGAGCCGGAAGCGGGTGGCTTCAACGACGAACCCCCAGCGACCACTCAAGGACTGATTTCGTAATAAGAAAAATGGGGATGAGAATCAGTTCAAAGACTCCGAGACATATATTCCATGCATCTGTGACGCTAACGTGTTTGGTGCTCCGCAAATCAGTGGCATGGTCCAGTATCTGATACGATGCGCACCAAAGGTCGTGGGGTGCGGTGATGTTGAAGCCAACTTCAACTGGAGACCTGGCCCAAATGAGCTCTTGACAAAACCAGGTGCATCCTTCCATCACCATTTGAGTTGTGTATTGTTTTGTTGTTGGGTGGTTGAGAGTGATTACGGATCCCTGGGAGATGTGCTGCACAGGGACCCTCACTCACTGCCAGGAGGCTTTGGCGATGGTCCCTGGCCGGCAGGACGAGATAAAAACATTTGCGGGGGCGAAAGAGGGAAGCCACGGCAAGCGCTGGGCTGTCTCTCCATCACTCAGTAGCTATGACCGACCCGCAGGATGGTCGTGACTCGCCGCGCACCGAGACGCAAGAAGATATGAAGAAGGCGCCGCTGGAGATTCGTATCCGTTCGTACACGGCAGAAGACCACGCAGTCGTCCAGGAAATGTTCATCGAAGGCATGCTGTGCTACTGCCCGCCAGGCCACAACCCAGGGCTGCGAAACTACGTGGAGCGCAGCCTCCAACAGGATATGGCGGATATTGAAGGCACCTACTTTACTCCAGGTGGCCACTTCTGGGTCGCTGTGATCAGCGATGAAAAGGGCGACGAGAAAATCATCGGATCCATTGCCATTGAAAAAAAGGAAAACAACCGCGGCGAGTTGAGGCGGCTCTCGGTGAGCGCGGACTACCGTCGCCTTGGACTCGCGCGGAAGCTCGTGGCTCATTTGGAGCAATGGGCCAAGCACAACGGCTTCAGTGCTGTGGTCCTCAACACAGGCTGGGAGATGACCCAGGCAGTGAAGCTGTACGAAGCGCTCGGGTACACGCGCACCCATATCCACGTGTTGAGCGAGGACCCGTACGCTGCACTGTTCTTCTACGAACAAAAACTCGTGGATTGAATCACCATGGGCATTCATCATACAAATTTTTCGATACCGTAATAGATGGTATCGGTACCGGTACAGTTTCGATTCATATCGTGCTCCATTATTGACAGTAAACGCTGCTTTCCAATGCCACGGCATGCCATTATGGCATTGCCATGCATGGCCCATGGTTCTGGATCTGAGCTTTTCGCGGATGATTAGGTCATCATGGTGGGGATTGCGTCATGCTGGTTGTACTTTCTCGTGACCCTACCCCCTATCGCTTGCCAGCTCCATACTGAAACCGATACAAATTAGGCATTTCAGATCAGAGTGATGGTTCGTTCACACAACATGTCGCATTTGCGCATCTCCAGTTTTCCAGGTGGAAACCCTCCATTCCATTCCATTCCATTCCGCCGATGACGTTTGGAGTAAGAACTGATGCAGCTCTCATTTTTCATTTTACCACACTTTCACCAGCAAAAGCATCCATCACCATGGCGGACGCATCCACCCTCTGCACAACAGCGCCATCATCTCCACCACCAGCGCCAGCGCAAGCGCTTCCGCCACAAGACAAGTCCATCAGTGTGCGTTCCTACCAACCAAAGGACCATGCAGAAGTGCTGGAGCTTTTTGCGGCGGGCATGCTCCACTATGCCGCCTCAAACGAACACTTGCGAAGCATTTGGGGCGACTACGTTGAGGAAAGCATCCAAGATGACTTGGCCAATATTGAAGGCGTGTACTTCGCTGCAGGCGGCCATTACTGGGTCGCTACCGCGGAAGAGGATGGCCACGAAGTGGTCGTCGGCATGGTCGCGCTTGAGCGCAAGCCAGACAATGAGGTCGAGTTGCGGCGCATGTCGGTCAAAGAAGAGTACCGTCGGTACGGCGTCGGCCGCTTGCTGATTGCGAATTTGGAGAAATGGGTCAAAGACCAAGGCCTCGCCAAGGTGTGGCTGTCCACGGGCGGGCCCATGGTGCAAGCGCAAAAGTTTTACTTGTCGATTGGATACACTCACTCCAAGACCGAAGTGTATTCGCAAGATCCGTATTTTGAAGTCGTGTTCTTTGAAAAGTCGTTTGTATGAACTTGGCATTGGAAGACAAGCCAGCCATGCGCTCTTGAACGGAGCAAATGAGACGTTTTAAAATTCGATAATACTATTAGGCTACCAGTGTTATACTTGCACAGTGTCGACTGCTGTATTTGTCCCTCCGTATCGTTTTGCAACCTTGCCGTCATCATGGCTCCATGAAGGCAAAACGTTTCAAAGTTCAGAATGATGGTCCGTTGATTGGATGCCACCGAAAGCAGCGTGAATATATCGCAAACCGACGTGGTCTTATCATCTTCAGAGCTCATTCTTCCTTTTCTTCCCCTTCTACTACAACTCATTTCCACACCACACTCTACAGCATGGAGGCTCCACCCCCAGTGCCAGCGCAGCAACCGAACAAGACCATCACGCTGCGTTCGTACAAGCCACAGGACCACAAACAAGCCGTCGAGCTCTTCGCGGCGGGCATGCTCCACTACGCCGACCAGCAGGGCCAATTGCGCAAAGTGTGGGTCGACTACGTGGAGCAATGCATCCACGGCGACCTCGCCAATATTGACGGTGTCTATTTCGCTCCAGGAGGCCACTATTGGGTGGCGACTGCAGAAGACGATGACGGCAACGAAGTGGTCGTTGGCACCGTGGCCGTAGAGCGGAAGCCAGGCAATGAAGTGGAATTGCGTCGCATGTCCGTGAAGGCAGAGTACCGTCGCTATGGGGTTGGCCGTTTGCTCATCGCCAACTTAGAAAAATGGGTCAACGACCACGGGATAGGCAAAGTGTGGCTTTCGGTAGCTGGCCCAGCGCTTCAAGCGCAAACTTTCTACAAATCGCTCGGGTTCACTCACTTCAAGACTGAAGATTATCCACCCTATTTCGACATGGTGTTTTTTGAAAAGTCGTTTGGCAAAACAATTTAGTTTATGGTAAAAGCCTATTCGTAAATAAAATTTTCCCGTAAATAGACATAAATCTCAGCCTTCAGAATGATGGTCATAGTGTGATTGGATGAGTCTGGCAACGATATGAGATGGCAAGCACACAAAATGAATGCATCCCATCATCAACGAACGGCCAGCGTGTGCGCGGCGACCTGGTGCCCAGTGGACACAACAGCCACCACACCACACTGCAGGATACGTTGCCATGACTCTGTGTGATACCGGCCCAGAGTCAGCGCTAATAGCACCCGCCACAGCGACGACAAGCACCAACCAGTTGCCCAACAAGTTTGGTAGCTCTACCTTCGTGATTCGATCCTACGAAGCAGCCGACCACAAGAGAGTATGTGATCTGTTCGCGGATGGCATGCTCTACTACGCGCCATCGATTGATAAAGACCCGTGGCTTCACCATGGTTTTAACAAGTACTTGCAAGAGTGTTTTGATGGTGATTTGAAAGATATTTCGGGGACGTACATGGGCAGTGGTGGCCATTTTTGGGTCGTCACAACGGCAACAACCAAACAAGGCAAGGAAGCCAACGGACACAACGAGAGCATCGTCGCGATCGTCGCGCTGGAGCACAAAGGCAATGGCAAGGGGGAGCTGCGTCGGCTCTCAGTGACCGAAGAGTACCGTGGTCATGGACTCGGCGCGAAGCTGGTTGGCCACGTGGAAGAATGGGGCAAAGCGCATGGCTTCACAAGCATCACGATGAACACAGACTGTGTCATGACAGGAGCCCTGCGCCTGTACGACAAGCTCGGGTACACGCGCACCCATCACGAAACGATCCGAGAAGATCCATATTACTACTTGGTCTGGTTTGAAAAAGTACTCGCCTGAGAACGCTTCTATATTAATACAGTACTACCGCCAGGAACCAGGTCCTTCTGTATCGGCGCACTTTAGTATGGACTTGCTATTTAGTTCGCGGGTTTTTCCAGTGGAGCACCGAGTCGCAGCAATGCCTTCTTGGCGTCTTCGATTCCATTGGCCCATGCTTGTTGGTAATACTGGACCGCTTTTTCTGGATTCGCAGGGATGGAGGCGTCGCTGCTTTGTTCGTATAGCTGTGCCAGACAGAGCTGCGCCTGTGGCACGCCAGCTTCTGCAGCGAGGAAAAACAACTCGGCCGCCGTCGCGACGCTTTTCTCCACGCCACGGCCCAGCATATAACACGCAGCGAGATCAAACTGGGCAAGCGCATCGCCTGTCTCTGCCGCGCGACGGAAATGCGCAGTGGCTTTCTCTGCGTTGGCTGGTGTGCCTCGCCCATGCAAACACGCATTGCCAAGCGCACGGTGCGCATCGTTCATGCCTTTGCGGGCCGCTTGCGTGAAAAACTCGATCGCCTTGGCTTCGTCCTTGGCCACGTGGATGCCATTTGCGTACATGTATCCCAAGTCATAACTCGCCGCCATGTGGCCCTTATGCGCCGCTCGTGCCCAGTATTCAAACGCTAGCTTGTCGTTTTTCGGGGCTGCGGTGGTGCCGAAGAAGAAAAGCTTGCCGACTTCGTGGCAGCTGCCTTCGTGGCCGGCATCGGCTGCTTGGCGTAAGAATTGCACTGCTAATGCTTCATTTTTGGGCAGTTCTTGGTGGCCCAGCATGTACAGATTGCCCAATGCACTCATCGCCTTCAAATGGCCTTTTTCCGCCGCATTTGTCCAGTGGAGCACTGCGTACTGGACCGAAGGGTTGGCGGTTTTGCCCAAAAGATGTTGCACACCAAGTGCAAATTCGGTGTCCGCTTCTTTCGATGAGGACGAGAATGCGACCCGTGCCGCTCGCACGGATTGGCGCGAGTCATAGCGTCTCAGCGTCACGCGACTCGCTGCTCCTTGCAAGGCTGGCTGCGGTCCCGCTCGGTGGAGCAGCTTGCGTAACGCCGTCGTCATCGTGGCAGTTGCGTTCGCCATTTTTTCTTGTTGCGATGAGCTGCTGGACAACCACTCCACTAATTTGGGTGTTTCCCAATCAAACGTTTGATTGGAGTTCCCTAATTTTGTGTGTTATTTTCGGTTGAATATGCGCACTTACTTTCTTGTGGTGGCTGGGGACAACACCACACTAAGTTCGCGCGTCGCAATCACCGTCGAACCGCGGTGGGGTTGAGTCAGGAGTTCTTCAAGCCACCACCATCAAAAGCCACCTCAAACCACAGCGCACACTGCAGCTGCCACCCACATGAGCTCATTGACCACCATGTCCGCTGCTGCTGCCGCTCCTCCATCGTCTTCCGACTGGCTGGTGCTCAAATTCGGCGGCACCAGCGTCTCAACCGCACAGCGGTGGCGATGCATTTGCGACCAGATCCGCACGCATTTGGAAAGCGATGCCAGTGGCCATACGAAAGTGTGGGTCACGATCTCCGCGATGACGCAAGTCACCAACAAGCTCACACAGGCGATCGCGCAAGCCAGCAGCCACAGCACGCGTGCCTCGTCACCTAGCCACAAGGAGCTGGTCAAGAGTATGCTCTTACAACACTTTACACTGGCGTACGAAGTCGGTCTCTTTCCCGAGATGGACGGCGTTTCCAGTACGCTGGATGCCCACGACCGGTGGCAACACAAATGGCTGCGCTCAGTGCTCAGCGACGAAAGCTTTTCCCACTCACTGGTGGATCCAATGATCCCCGAGCCTCTCCACCCGTTGCTACTTGAGTTTAAAAACTTGGTACGCATCTTGGAAGGCATCAAACTGACCGAAGAGGCGTCTCCACGGATCCAAGCACGCGTGCTTGCCTTTGGTGAGCTGCTGTCGACCCACTTGGGCGTCTGTGTGATGAACCACTACGGGTTGGACTCGGTCCAGCGCGTGGACGCCCGACAGCTCATCATCAGCGAGTCGGCGTCGGCCAAGTCGGAAGAAGACCGGTACTTGCAAGCCGAAGTGCTGCCACGGGAGGATTTTGCGAGCGCTTCCCACGCGAGCCAAGGCAAACGCGTCGTGCTCACGCAAGGGTTCATCGGCAGCACGAAAGACGGCGCGACCTGTGTGCTGGGCCGTGGCGGCAGTGACACCTCAGGCTCGTTGTTTGCAGCCATGCTCAATGCGCGCAAGTACGAAATCTGGACCGATGTCCACGGTATGTTCACGAGCGACCCACGGTACGTGCCCGATGCCAGGCTCATCAAGTGCCTGGACTACCGAGAGGCGCAAGAGCTCGCGGCCATGGGCGCCAAAGTGCTCCACCCACGGTGCATTGAACCAGCGCAATTTGCCAAAATTCCCGTTGAAATCCGCAATACAAATGACCCGACTGGGGAAAAGACAGTCATCCAGCCGTCGGAAGATAAGGACACCAGCAGCCCCAAGATCTTGGCGGTCGTGCGCAGAGCCAATATGACCACACTCAGTATCACGGCCTTTGATATGTGTGGCACGTCGGGTTTTTTATCCAAAGTGTTTGCTCCGTTTGAAAAATTTGGCATTTCGGTGGATTTAATTGCGACGTCGCAATTTTCCGTGACGGTGACACTGGATCATATCCCTGGCGGCGTCGAGGGTGCTCCGTTTAAAGGGCTCTTGCAAGAATTGGATACCCACTCCAAAGTGCAAGTGTACGCGTCCTGCTCCGTGGTGTCGATCGTCGGCAGAAGGCTGCGCAAGTCGCTTGCGGAATTGGGACGCGTGTTTGATGTGCTGGAAGGATACGACGTGCTCTTGCTCAGCGAATCTGCGGAAGATTTGAACTTGTCGTTTGTGCTGCAGCAAAGCAACGCTGACGATGTGGTCGCACGGATGCACAAGTACTTTTTCTCCTCGTCGTCTTCCGATGGTGATAATGATGGTGAGGATGGCGATGCGACGACGACGACGGCGGATGCGCTGGGACTTTCCAAGATCCGACGAACGTCGTCACGCGACTCGCTGCTGGGCCCCACGTGGCAGAGTCTTCTCGGTGGACGCTCCTGATCCAAAGGACCGCAATCAGGCACAGGCACAGGAAGTCTACGATAGTACTGGGTGGTCCAAGGAAGCAGCAAGTGCATAGCAGTATTATTAATATATAATACTACTGATCGCTGTCGCTGCTGTCATAGTTGTCATCCTCATCGATCTCCGCTATTGCTGCTGCTGCTGGAGTTGTTGTTGTCTTGGTCTCGACATCGCCCGTGGTGGTGGGTGGATGGTCCTTGGCTTTGGCTGTCTTGTTGGCTGACCCTTTTCCTGCCATACACGTCTTCTTCGTCTTCTTCTTTGTAGGCTCTTCTTTTTGTATTGTCGAGTCGTCTGTTGCTGTTGTTGCTGGAAATGCAGCTTTACGTTTGCGTGGTTGGCTGGCACTGCGCTGTGGCTTGTGGTATTTGGCGTCTGCTTCATCGATCGCGGCCATTTTCGCATGAAGAAACGCGAGATCGGGACTCGCAACCACACTGCGCTTGCTGTTCAGAGCAAGAGCGCACATTGGATATTAATACATTGATATATACGCGTGGGAGGCGATCCTCTCTTTACAGACAGACGCACAGTTCAATGGGCGTGAGCACCGCGACGCCCGTCGTCTCGGCGTAGCTCTTCATGCGCGTGGCGAGGTCATGCACAAACGCCTCCAGCGCGGAGACTAGATACACAGATAGGGGTTGATATGTAAGGACAAGATTCTATCAAGGTATACAGGAGCGAGCGAACTTGACAGATAGATAGATGTGGTGTCAGTACCGCAATGCTCGACAGCGGGATCGCAGAGCTGGCCCATGTCTTCCAGTTCGCGGAGCACCCGCTTCACCTTGCCCTGTGGGGAAACGAAAACCCAAACAAGCAATACAGGAAGCGCGTTAGGAATGTATTGCGAGAGAACCCAAGGCGTTCATTTGCACTGTGGGGAAATGCAACCCCGCCCCGCACCTTGAGGATGTCGCGCGACTTGGTCATAGTGGTGGGCCAAAGCGTTTTTTCTTTTCTTCCAAAGTGTGTCCTCAGACTCAGATGAATACTCAGATTTTTGGTGTTGATGTCACTAAAGTGGATTGTCGTGTTTCTAACTGTTTCTCTAACGGATTGGGCTCGTATTTGGAGCAGATGGCTACATTTGTTGTGCTTTTTTTCTGGGTTGAAGTGACATGCGTGTGTCGCTGCAGTTCATGAGGTACTGGATGCGACGTCCTGTGGGGCATATTGACTGACGCGTTGTTTCTGTGTGTTTCTATGGTCGGTACCGGATGGGTCGGCTCTGGACGTGAGCTTGGTATCGGCTTTATACTATTGAGCCATTTGGAGAGAGGGAGAAGTTTGCCTTGGTTGAAAATGAGTTCGTTCGGTGAGCGAGCTTCGTCTTCATTAGGCACACTGATGCTTTTCATCTTCTTCGATCACTTGAGCACCACAGATGTCCAGCATCAAGAAGTCCCGCACGAGTGGGATCTGGCACACCACTGTCGGGTCGTGCGCGAGCAGCGTCTGCAACGACCACTCCAATTTGCTTCTTCTGTCCTCGAGCGCGGTCGTTTGTGTCATACGAAACCACGTCTTTGGTGGTAACTCCCAACGGAAACTTCCATTGTTCTCGAGGTTGGTCACATCCCCTTCCGTCCTGCTCTTGGTGTCCTCGCTGTCCACGGCTCTATGTTGCTCGTCCCTCAGTTGTTCGTACAGGGGCGACTTGAAATACTCGTCCAAGGAGCTCGCGAATGCTACAAACTCAGAATAGCGCCGCTCCAGTTGAAACTGGGTACTGCCAGCCAACGCGACCTGGATCGAGTACGTCGTGTACCCGTCTCTTGTCTCCCTGAAAGCTGGGATCCGCACTGTAAACTTGTTCATGTTCCGACTCTTGGATGTTGTAGATGTTGAGGTCGCGCCTGGTAAATTCGTCGACAGCACAAACGTCGATAGCACAAACTCGGTGCAAAAGCCTGGCACAGTAGGGCGACCCACCAGCACCAACTCGTCTTCGTCACTATCGTACTGGTCACACTCTTGTTCTTGTTCTCCGGCTCGCAGCTCTTGTTGGTTGTCCAGGCTTTCCGTCTCTTCCGCGAGCGCATCGGCAATCGCATCTTGGATCGTGGCCGCCAACGGCGCGACTTTCGCCACGTACGAAAGCGCCTCGTCGTCGCCGCTGCTCAGATCCGTTGGCGTCAACATCCCGTCGCACTCTTGCGCATACGCGTCGGGTTTGTCAGCTGACAGCAGCTGTTCTTGTTGCTGTTGTTGCTGCTGCTTGCCGTTGGAGCGCAGGGCCTTCTTGCGCAAGGCGCGCGCGCGCTTGCCCGCTACGATGGTTCGCTTGTCGACTGCCATGATGATCGAGGGATGAGGAGGAGGGTGGTGGTGGGGATACTACTACTACTAGCGTAGTGTACTCGTTGCTTTTGGTTGCTTGCCGGTGGGGGTGTCTCTGCTGGAACGAATATTTCGTTGTGCCCATGACGCATATTTGGTTTCCCGCCCGCCCACGGTGAGTTGGGAATTCTTCCTCTCTTCGTCGTCGGAGGAAAAGGCGGAGCGGGTTTAACAGGGGAACGTTGAAGATGCGGTTCTCTGTCGGAACAGAAAATTGTGCTAAAACCGGAACCGCAATCGGGAGAACAACCGAAACGAAAGGGGAAAGGGTGCTGATTGGCAGGATTTTGGGAGCGACGCAGCCTGCGTCGGCTCGGGTTGTACGTCAGCAAGACGCTCACAATCCCATGAATATCAGCAGATTTGCTTGGGAGAACGCGAAAGGACACAGAGTTATTGATAACCGCTTTTGAAACGGAGCGAAGAACAATCGCCACGTTCCTTCAACGTGGTGGTTCCATTGTTAGGCGGATCCAACATAACGTAGGCACTGGAGAAGACTGTACAGTATCCATGTCATTCTTTCCTTCAAGTACTGTGCACACCAAACCTCAACCGTTGCAGTGCAATGAAGTTTACGAATGATCATGGAGGATGCGGCTTCGAATCTACAACATTCCGGTCTTTGAGCGTACCACTTCGAAGTGCATTGACGCGACCTCAGTCAGTCGACACAAGGCGAGATTTTGCAACACAAAATTTCTGTTCTCCCAGTGTCATCACACAAGCGCACACACAACTGTCACACGTGAAGGAATCTCCATTCATCCAGTATCCGAGATCCTGGAGCAATTCAGTTGGAATCTTTTGTTTCTATCCTACACACAACAGCAATCCGACTCGTCGTGGTGGAGAACCAAAAATTCATACACATGTCGTGGAGAGTGGAGAACCGAAAAACCCACAGGAATGATTGTCTTCAACCTGTTTTTCCGTTATGTAGCCATGTGAGAAGAGAATCTGGGAGATTCGATTCCTTCGTTCTTATTCGGGGTTTTTTTCCTTATTGTTGACCACTGAGCCCCCAGGGCGCCATGGTCACCAGCTCTTCCGACGCCGTCGGATGGATCGCCGCGCAGCTGTCCAAGTCGGCCTTCGTCGCGCCCATCTTGACGGCGACGCCAAAGCCTTGCAGCATTTCGTCCGCGGCCATGCCAATGATATGGATGCCCACGACTTTTTCATCTTTGCCTTGGCACACAAGCTTCATCGCGGTCATGGGCTTGGGTTTCTGCTTGCCCGTTGCATCGTCAAACTCGTTGATGATCCCGTAATGCATATTCACAAAGCGACTCGAATAGATCTTGATCTCGTCATCTCCGTATTGCTCGCGGGCTTGCTTTTCCGTGAGTCCGACAGTTCCAATCGGTGGGTGGCTAAACACCACCGTTGGGATATTTTCGTACGACACTTTGGCGCTTTCCATGCCGCCAAAGAGCCGGTCGGAGAGCCGACGGCCCGCTGCGATCGCCACGGGCGTAAGTGCAGGCGTGCCACACACATCGCCGACCGCAAAGATGTTGTTGGTCTTTGAAGTCGTGCGTTGGTACTCATCAATCTTGATGAACCCGTGGGCATCCGTCTCGACACCAGCAGCTGCCAAGTTCAAGCTGTCGGTCAGTGGCACGCGACCAGCCGCGTACAAAACACAGTCAAAACCGGCGTGTTCACTGCCATCCGCAAGCACCAGCGTCTTGGTGCCGTCGGCTTGCTTGGTGACCTTTTGGATGGATGAATTCGCACGCAATGTGAGCCCATCCTGAGCCATAGCCTCATGGAGCGTCGTGCGGACCAGTTCGTCAAAGCCACGCAGCACACCGCCTTTGCGACAGAAAATCGTCGTGTCCGAGCCCAAGCCATGCAAGACACCCGCGAGTTCCACGGCGATATAACCCGCGCCAACGATGGCGACTTTTTTGGGTTGCCCGTCCAAGTCAAAAAATCCATCCGAGTCGATACAGTGTTCTTTGCCTGGAATATCTGGGATCAGTGGCTTGCCACCCACTGCGATCAACACGTTCTTCGCTAAGATCTCCTTGCCGTCGACTTCGACGTTGCCATTCGCATTGAACGTTGCCGTGCCACGGAAAAGATCCACTTTTGAATTGTCCAGGTTTCTATCAGAACACACAAAATTTTAGTCATTATACTGGCGCACCTAGCAACGCCGCTATACCACCCTCTCTCTCTCATGTACCTGCCGTAGATGCCGTTGAGTCGCGCCACGTAGGCATCGCGGCGTTCTTTGAGCTTCTTCCAGTGGAATTTGGTTTCGTCGATGAGATGGCCGCCCGTTGTGGACTCAAATCCGTAGTGGAACAAGTCACGGTGGAGCGTATGGCCCATATTCGCTGCCAAGTACATGATTTTCTTTGGCACACAGCCTACATTCACGCACGTGCCGCCCAAACGCGCCTGCTCGACGACCGCCACACGCGTGTTGCCGTACGTTGCCGCGCGCCGTGAGCTCGCCATGCCGCCGCTCCCGGCACCGATCACAAGGTAGTCATACTCTCCGCTACTAGCTGTTGACGAGCTAGATGCGCGCATTGCTGCTGTAGCGCGTAGTTGAAGCGAGACGCCACGCGATGCGCCGATGCTCTGAAGCCTAGCCAACATTTTTACTTGTGGAAGATCCCCCTTGTCAACGCACGACGGCACAGTTCAGCGATTTCACAAACATGTCAGTCTATCTGGGTCATATGTTTGGATTTGCATGTCTATTTTGGTAAATAAATATTTATTGACCGCCTGCCAGACCTTCGTTTTGGATGGACCGGCTAAGCTTTATCCCGACACACAGGCCTTTTCCCCACACTTTTTGGCTTGTCTGTCTGGTCTACACTAACACTACATGTACATGCACTTTACGGCTACACGTATACAACTTGGATGCTGGATTCTTCCCCTCAATTTTTTATACAGTCAACGCCGCTTCCGTACTCACGTCCGACGACGGAACTGGTTCTTTGGGGCTGAGAGCCGGCGACTGGTGAATTGATGTAGTCGACGCCGTCGAGGCCGTAGGTTTCCGTGGTGCGAGTGGCAGCGTCGACCCACCGGAAGAAGTGGCGATGGAGCCCGCGCTCGACTGGCGAGACAGCGGCCGAGCCATGCCCATCGATACGGGTGGTGATCCTTGGGGCACGACGCCAAACGGCGAGCCCACGCCGGCCATGGCGGCTTGGATCGTCGCTTGTTGTGTATAAAAAGCCGCAAACCCAGCCGCCGCGACACTGAGCAAGTACGATGGCAGCCCTGGTGACTCGCCTTGGCTCGCTGGATTCGTATTGCTGCTACTGGTATCTGGACTAGTGCTGGAGCTGCTGGCGGTGGCCCAGTTCACGGCCTGCATATGCAAATGAAGCTCTCGCTCCATCTCGCCCAGCACGATCGTGCGTGCTTCCGACCGCAAGTCCTCCAGGCTTCGTAGCCTCGTTTTCTTTTGCATATGCTGGATGAGATCTTGTCCCGCGGCGGTCGTGACCCGCTTTTCGACTCGGGTTTTCACTTCCACACGAAACGGAGGCGACGTTTGTTCCAAGTACAACGCCAAGGAGCACCCAAAATGAGGGAATGAACCCATCAAACCCATCGGGTTGGATGCCGTCGGCATGGGGTTGGGCTGGATCGCAATATGCTTGGAGCCGCCACCACCATTACCGGACCCAGCTGGCTTGAGCGCTGGCGATAGAAACAACGGCGGCTGAGGCGCGAGCAAGAGCGGTGGCATCGCCATCATCGATGGTGGTGGCATCATCAATGGAGACATGTGGGGCTTGAGCTGTGGCGAAAGCGGCGGCCGTGTCTTCATCGCGTTGTGGTTGCGGTCAATTTCTTGCACTTTGCTACACAGCGGACATGAGGATGAGGAAGAAGAGGCGCTTGGATCTTGGTCTGTTGGAATGTCCTTGCTCTGTTGGCTTGAACAAGTCGCATGGTGGAACAGCATGGCCTTGGCGTCGTTACACGGGTCTCTGCATTTGCCCAGTGGTGCGTCACAGCCTCGACAATGTTTCGCCACGCGACGCATGACGTCGCAACCCGACACCGCACAATTTGATTCAATACACCGCGACCCGTGGAGAAGTAACCACAAGGAGCCCGCAGTTTCTACCGCCTTTTCTGGTGCAAATTGAGGCGCCTCGTTCAAATACACTTGCTCTTCTTTGGACAACATTGTCGTGCTGGACGTTCTCTCCAAGACACGCTGAATGCGGTCCCGCATGGAAGGAAGACTTGGTTGTTCTTCTTCGACTGGAAGCGACGGCGGAAGCGGTACTGCGACGGGAGCTGCTGCCACCGGAGTTGCAGGGGTTCCTGATACGGCTGCTGCCGTCGACGCCGCCTTCCGCCGGCCACCCGAATCTCCTCGCGCGATGCCACGCAAATGAGGGCTTTTTGTATGGCGCTGATGGGTGCTTCCTGATCGTGGCTTGCCTGTCAATACAGGAGACGACTTCTTTTTCTCTCGGACACTGGTAGTCGCTTGCGTCTCGATTTTATCTTCGTCAATAGTTGCAGTGGGAGAATCAAAATCGCGGATCGCGTCCAGTAAACTGGATACATTCGCGCGTTCTTGGTCGGATAACAACAGTTGATCCATATCTGTGGATGACGAAGAATTTGTTCCGTGCGGGTGGGAGTGGGAGGATACTGGTGCGTGGGACGGGAACATTTGTGGCTGCTGGTTGAGAAGAGACGCACTGCTGTCACCAAAGGCATCAAAGGCCCCTGAGGCGTCGCCAGCTAAGGACAACGGCGGCGGCATGGGCCACGACGAATCCGAAGTGAACGTGGTTGGGAAGTCGTCGATGGAAAACCCAATCATATCGGCATCGGTCGGTCGGCGCGGAACCGGAATTCTGTACATCGCAAATAAAAAAAAAAGTGCTCTCCCGTCAGAAAGATTGTTCTCGCATAGCACGAAAAAGCTGGAACACTTTTTGTGTGGCAAAAAAGACGTACTCTTCCAAGAACGGAGTAGTTTCTGGTGTCGATTCGAATGTGCTGGCGCTGTCAAAAGTGGAAAACTCCATGGACGCCGCTGGTGATGGAGATGTGCCGACGCTGGTGGTGGTCGAGTCAAATGACTTGTGGCGCTGTGCTTTGTTCCATCTCTCGTTCACGGCTTTCTTCCGCTTGCTGGCTACAGAATGGTGGGTTAGATACGTGAAGGGTATACAGTTTCCAGACAAGTGATAGAAAATACCGTACCGAGATGACGACGGTACTCGGTCTCCATACTGGACAGCGAGGTGAACGACGCCGACATATGGAGCTGCCGGCGCGACTGCTGAAGAACCGCCATGTGGGCGTCATTGGGCATCGCCATTTGGTGTGGATACTGGCGCAGGTTGTTGTTTTGGTATTGTTGCTGCAGCTGCAGCACGTAATCATAGCCGCCAGTATTCGCTTGTTGCCCCATCGCAAAGTAGTTACTAAATGGAGTCGAGCCAGGCAGTGGGCCGCCACCCAGTGGCTCTCCATCCGGGATATCGCGTAACAGATCGTCGCCGTCGATATCATAAAGCGATGTGAACGACGGACACGACGCCGACGTTGTCATTGTTGGTTGATGGTGTTGGGTCTGATGGCCAAGATTCAAGGCGTTGGTCGCCATGGCCGATGAAGATGAAGTCGCGGAAGTATTCGCCGAACTCGCCAAGTAGAATGGATCGGGTGATAGCTCCATGGGTTCTTGTGAACCCACGCCTCCGGGCATCGCATTTCCTTGGTGGCCGCTGCCTTCGGTGTATCGCATCCGAAGCAGCTCCATCTCCCAGTCGGGTTGGCCGCCATTGCCGCCTCTGTCGTGGTGGCTGCTGTGGTCATCGGTCCACGCCATATCGTCAAACATGTAAGAACACAAACTTCGTTTACGATAGTCGTGCTTACTTTGAAGATGGATTCTTTATGCGTGCCGCCGCTCTCCCCGCGTGCGTGGCAAGACAAACCCAAACACAAACGGTGGGCCAAATGCAGCGGTTTGTTTGCGAGAGAGACCCACTTCGACGTGAAAGCCGCCAAGTTTTCTGAAGTGCGCTTCTCACGGCTGGATGCTGGCGTGCAAAAAAGAGGGCACAACCCAAGCAATCCGGGCCGGGTTTGTCCAGTAAAATATTGCAAAGCCGCATCCAACCCGGACTGTTTTCCTATTATATTGTTACGAATTTGACAATCCAAATGCGTCGTGGGTTCAAACCCGTTGACCCGCATCATTTGGCGGTGGGGGGGATGGACAAAAGAAAGGATCTTTTTCTTTGCTGTGAACCGGAAACAGGGAATCAGTCGCAGAACCCAACCCTATTTCATTTTGTACAGGTCCGCATTAGTCACTTTAACTGGTTTTGTTATAAATTGATAGCACCTGTTTTTCGTATTCTATGATAATATACAGTACCAAAACACGGAACAAAAAAAGTCGAGTTGTGCGACTGATCCACTCGATTTTGTTTTGGATTTCCAAGCACCAATGAGGAGGTGCGCAACGGCAGATCCTCTGTTTGTTTGAAGTGGCATCTTCGCACTGGAATTTCCAGTCTCTTCCTGCTGGCAGAATCCTCAACCTTGCCAAGGTTGGGCTTCAAAGGGTACCTGTACCTTGGGGCTGCCAAGAACAGGAAGTCCATCGTGGCATCCTGCTTGTTCTCGTCGCGTACGTTTGACTGTGTAGACGCATTGCTCCACCATAGGTACAGGTTGAGGCACCTATAAATTTCAGAGGTTGCTGAGGCCTGCAGATCTCCAGAGGGGTTCTCACGTTTTACAAAACAAGATGACTGCGATTTTGGGTGACATGTGGATCCGATACAATGGAGTTGTATGCGGATACCGATCCAAACACACACAAACATTGTGACAGTGACACACAAATGACAGTGAGTGCAGTGTGTGGGAGATGAGAAGTCAACGAAACACATTTCTTCACCCGTTTCCTCTGGCCCGTGCAGCACAGCACCGGCTGCTGCCGAGTCTCCAGCCTGGAGTCCATGCCCGAGAGCCAACAGGGCACTGGAACATGTACTGCACCGACTGTATCCAATGTCCAGTACAGTACCGTAGTGAAGCGCAGCGCAAACACTCACATACCGGTAGTATCGTTGTGTGCGGCCAACGGCGGTATGTACAGAACAGACGAGGACTATTTCCGAGCAGCGGAGCGCTGCTGACTCAGAGCTGATTGTGTCGATGCGCATACATCAGGTAGGGCATTGCGAAGTCAAAACTTGAGGATCGAGTCGAGCGTCGAGTGCAGTCTGTACCCCCACGTGCACACTTCTGTCCAGGAAGAGATTTTTTCCGTTCTTGACCTGGCCGACACATCTGGACAGAAAGGGTACAGTATGTACCACACCTTAGAGTAGGCCACCTGTTCTTGACAAGAACAAGAACTTCTTGTGCACTGTGCGTTGCAGAAGGCATTGTGCAGGACGATTTGTGGTGTTGGTGAAGCGAGTGGCATGATCCAGCGACGTCACAAACGCCATTCACTCTGACACTTCACGTGGATTAAGGTATGACCGGTAAATGGACATTTTGTACTGTAACCTGGACGTTATGGGCCAGTCAGCTACATCGACCTACTGGTTACGGTATTGAAGTATTACCACAGAGCAAAATGGTCTTCCACGACGCCAAATGCGTTTTCAATCTCGACATGGAACGCCGTCTTGCCATCGCCACTGGTGAACTTGATCTCACCACGGAACGTGCCGTACGGTTGGACAAAGTCGCTCTCAATCACCAGCAAATGCGTATGGTCCTCGCGGCTGCCACCGGATGGCGTGAAGCTCAGCTTGACCGACTCGTTACTCTCATCAACTGATCCCATGGATTCGACCACCCACTTCTCAGTCAATGGCGCGACTTGTGGGACGGTGAAATCCACACCGCGAAGCACGTAAACTTGGCCGTTGATCCAAATGGCATTCTCTTGCGACTCGCCGTTGATATCGTAGACATGCTTGCTGAGGTTGATGCCCACTGAGGCGTCTTTTTGGATGACAGGGGCTTGGCCAACTTGCGTCGACGTGACTTTGGCTCGGAAACTGGACGATGCCCAGTTCCACCGGGTACAACGAAGCGCTTGGCTACGCGTCCAGTCTACAAAGTACCGGTACAATCAAAATGAGACGGGTGAGCGTACGTACACACACAGAATACTACTCTGCCACGATTTGAGTGAGACCCACCGATGGCTCCCAGTGCAGTGGACTCGGTAAGGTCAACTCGCGCATCGCCCAGTTGGAACGAGCCGCTCACAGGCGAACCAGCTCCTTTATGGACGTACGCCGGGCGGAGCGTATCGTTGCCAACGGGGTACAACACTGTCAACGCTTCTTCTTGCGCGAGACGAAGGTCCGCGATGAATGGACGCCGTTTGCCATGAATCGCACCAATCTAAGTGTGTAAGAGGAGAAGACGAAGAAGATCAGCAAGTACGTCGTGAGAGGAAAGAACAAGACACAACAGCGTACCGTCGTCGTGTTGGCTTGGATCCGCCATTCGCTTGTTTTGCTATCGTAGCAAAACGAAATGCGCTCACTCGAGAGCGACGTAAACGTAGTACAAACCTGGTTTATGTGAATTACAAAACCAAGCAAAATATGTACAAATCAGTCGTTGCAGGCATGCAGAAGGACAGAACAGAACGTACGTTGTCATCGATCGACGAAGAGGCGAATGTCAGCCCCAGATCACCAGGCAGGCGGCCCGTGAACTCGAATTTTTCATACGCCGACGTGGTCTTGTCGACCACGTACACAAAGGCGTCATTCGCATACCCAAGCTTCACGATCGCTGCGCCGATAAAGTAATCCTTTGTGTTCACCGACGAGTAGTGCCAGTACTTGGTCGTAAACAGCGACTGCAACTGCAGTTTCCAATCGCTGTCAATATGGAACGCCAGCTCTTTGATAGGCTGCTTCCATCTCCCAAACGCGTACCGCGGGCCGGCGTCTCCATCAACGAAGACGCGGTCCCCTAGCGGCGAGCGCTCAAGAAGCGAACTTGGGAAGAAGCGGGCATCCGTGGGTCTTGGAGCGCGGTTATTTTCGGTCGGAACCAGCCATGCGACGACGACCGCGAGTGCGACCACGACCGCGACGGCCACGCGTGTCGCTGCGCTGGGCTTGGTTTTGGTTGGTTTTGGTACCATGGCGATGCTGTCAGAAGCAGAGATGAACGGCTTGTTGTACTTGAGGTCGGGAGAATCACGTTGTGAGCGGAGCTGCTCGCTCCCACGCCACCAGGTCCATGAAGAATTTGCTGGTTGGGAACATGGAATCGCTTGCCTAACCGAAGTAAGGAATCAATGAAGGTGAAGTTTGGGCGAAAACCGGTATTTTAACCGGTTTGACTGCATATATCTAAATTCAGTGACTATATCAGAAAATTGACCCTATATCAGTGTATACCAGCACGTATAGTATACATGGGAAGATGCACAGACAACTTTGCTTTCCTCCCCGCATCAACAAAAAGGCAACCTGCTCAAGTGCAACCTATCCATGGGAACCGAAGACTCCATCCCAACGCGACGCCTTCGTGTCGAGCGTCCCAGCCGCAGCCGGGTGGATAGTGGTGTCACAAGCATCAGCTGAAGACATGCGTCGGTTGAACTCTCTGTTGTTGTTGTTGGAATTACGACCACTGTGGTGCGCGTGACAGCAAGACATGAATATTTGATCAACTCCCGCCAGCCCCTCCAAGATGCCCATGGGGCCACCGTTTTACTGTTCGATAAATCCACCGTTCTTGCGACATTGCCCTTTCAATTGAATACGACTCCTATCCAGTGTATGCGTACACTGTGAAGTAACGTGGACCGGACACGTACACACACAGGCGAGTGTGGTCAAGAAAGTACCACGGAAGAAATGCTCTTGAGATTGTTTACTGCTAATTATCGACGAGCAACAAACAGTTTTGACAATAGAAGGTTCTCGTCCCATTGTCCGTCATTAGCTGATGGGCAATTTCGAGACGCGACGCGACGCTTTGATGGGTCGCCGTCGGGCGTGCGAAGGTTCCACTTGAAGATGTGGTTCAAAATGTCGCGGGTATCGTGGGTTTTTTTTTTTTTTGGTCAACAGGTCATCAAATTGGTTTCGCTTTTGAACCGTTGTGAAACGACTCCAGCACAGGTCGTTGTTTCATGGTGTGGGGAAGAAACGAGGACCAGCTTACAAAAGATCCCAACTCCGCGCGCAATGTGGTGCAAGAACACAAAAAAAGACAGCGTCGGTTTCGGTGACCTTTGCCGTCAACCCCCACGAGCGATGCGACGCCACATCAAGATGCATGTGTGGTTCATTCTCCAAAATTCAGAACCCGTGGAAGATCTCCCACCGCAATTTCACAGTCGCCTTCTCTCATTCAACAACCTGTAGCCCGTGCGATGGCGTCATCGTGGTCGCCACCACTCAAGCTGCGCTGGTGTGTGCTGTTGGCGCTCTGTATTGAAACGACGTCGCTGGTGTTTGGCCCCATCAAGGATCTCATCATCTGGCGCTACCCAGTCACGCTCTTCAAGCCGTCGATCTCGTACTCATCGCAGATCATCGACGATGTCTTCAAGGACCAAATCGAAAACATCACTTTACTCAACCCACTGGGCAAGTCGGTCATCGCGATTGAGTTTCCAAATCTCAAATTTGGAGCCGAACTCGCGACGTACATGGGCTACGATTACAACGCCGAGAACCTCTGGAGCGTCGACGCCTCACTCAACCATACCAATGTCCAGCCCACACAAATGAGTTCGCTGTCTCAAGATGTCGTGAGCCGCATCCAAGCCATCGTCTCGTCTTCGGACTTTGCCAAGCGCACCAAGTTCTTTGACGCCTGCAGCCAACAACTCACCCTTTTGCATGCTGGTGAGACCCACTGCTGGTATCCGGACCATCGCGCCACTACCGATATCAAGGAATTGTTGCTCTATATGGCGAACAAGCTGAATGTGCATCCAGCAGGCATCGTCTTTGGCACCGTGACGCAGAACGATATCTCTGGACGGAATATCTCGGCTCAAATCAAGATCCCAGAGGGTGCCAAATTCAATTTCTCACTCTTTTACGGTGGGGAAGCGCTCGGGTTTGGCGA
>JAADWJ010000041.1:0-72122 GCA_023336165.1 Pythium monospermum
CCGACGTTGGGTCGCCCCACGATGGCCAGCTTGATTGTGCGGCTCTACAAATAGAGGAAAGAGCAGGAGGAGAGGAGGAGCTACGTGAGTCTCTTATGAACCAGAGACAAACACCCATACTATGAACGTACATCTTCATCGCCGGTCTCGGTCGCGACGCCTTCCAGCGCGGCTTCCGCTTTCAACGCGTCTTGGATTTCATCTTGCAATTTCTCATGGCCATCGTACAACGGGATGATCACATCTAATAAATCGGTCGTGCCTTCTCCATGTTCAGCGGACAACGGGATTGCTTGGCCCAGGCCGAGTCGGTAGCAATCGCTTAGCTCGCCTTCCCACCGCGACGAGTCGCCTTCCAATTTATTCGCGACCAAGTGGACGGGCGCGCTGGGGTTTTCTTTCCGAAGCCATTTGGCAAAATGCGAATCGATGGGTGTCACGCCCTGGCGGCCATCGATGAGAAAAAACACCAAGTCGGCTTCATGGACTGCCAGCCGCGTTTGCTCCAGCATGCCTTCCTCCAGACTATCCCCACAGGAAACAGCAGTAGACTGAGTGTAAGAGCCTGTGGCTTTTCTACAGAGTCGGTACTTGTCGTGTGCACACGTACCTTCCATTGGGCGCGTCTTCCAGACCGCCAGTGTCAATCACATCGAACTCCAGACCAGCGAGTTGAGCCTGCGGTTATCATTCCCATGTCAGTGTTCTGTTGTGGGAAATGCATGGACTGCCCAAAAAGGTCTTGTGACTCACTGGTGCGTATCGTCGATCGCGTGTGGTGCCTGGCACGTTGTGCACAATCGCAGCACGCGACTTGGTCATGCGGTTGAACAAAGTCGATTTGCCGACGTTTGTACGGCCGACAAGCGCGACACGGAACCGCTCGCGCTTTGGCGCGACCCGCAGGCGCTCCAATTTGCCCAGCACCGCGTCTTCACTCTCGCCATCGGCCGCTGAAGTCGCATCCGCTGCGGTAGATGAGAATGCCGCGTACCATGGACGCACACCGCGGAGTGCGGTGCTAGTGGTGGTGGTAGTTGTGGCGCGCTGCGCTGTGCGCAAGTGGCGCAGCAACATACTCATGGCGGCACGAGCTTTTTGCTGGTTTGGTCGAAGTTGCGTTTGGCACAAACCAATCGACTCGTGAAAAGGTATGAATGCATTTGATTGGCTGAAAATGGAAATTAAACTATTCTAATTGGTTGAAACTAAGGTTCAAAATTATTGACTTGGGCTGGAAACTGCGCCGAAGGATGGTGATCGTCTATCGCTGGTTGGCCGCGTATTTGACCCACAGCTCCTCATAGTATTCGTAGAAGCGACCTACAGGAACGAGTATACAGGGGGTTTCAATACACCACACATACACCCCATCAAAAGGCAAGGGTTCGGTATGGAGAACGTACGCAGGATTGGTCCACCGGCATGGATGACCATGTTCTCGGCATTGCCAACGACCGCTTGGCGACTCCAGTTGAAAGAGCCATTCATGAGCAAGTGGCGGTCGATGATGCAGAACTACAATGCCGCCCAATCATAGTCAGGGCCAGTCAGTCAGGGTGAGGTCAGCCATACTGAGGTTCTGCCAATCCGCACTAACCTTGTGGTGCATGTACGTCCCTGCGCTGTCATCTCGGACAGGAATCCCCTATGAAACAAACATAAACTACTGGGTCAGCCAACCCGTACGTCTTCGTCTCGCGGGAGGGGCAGTAGAATCAAGCATGGGTTCTGTACCGCATCCACGAATTTCTGGATATCGGAGCCTTTCCCTTTGGACTGGCCATCGTCTGTGATCACACGCACACGGACGCCACGCGCATGAGCTGCGAGCACTTCATTCGAGATCTGGGAGAGGTTGGTGTCAAAAAGCGATGTCCAGCGGATAAGAAAAACAAAGGAACGAACGCACCTCGTCACAGGTGATCGTGAACACACAGATCTCCATGGTATGTTTGGCTGCGCGCAAATACTTGAGCACTTTAAGTAAACTGGTCTCTTCGTGGCTGAATTTGCAGGCCTTGCGCGTGCACGGCAGGTCCGCGAGCGCCGCGTTACATGGGAACTTGCCATCGGGGAAGAACAGCACTTCCACGAACGAATCCTCCGAGGCGGTGAGCTTCGTAGCGCCTTCATTGCCACCTAGCCAGCCGATGCAGTTGCCCATGGTGAATAACGTTGAGTGGAGGATGTGGGCGGTGCTGTACTGTGTGTTGCACTGGTGGAGAGCGCGCTCTCGGGTGCTCGGGTGCTTGGAAGTTTTGAGAAAATGATCGCATTTTTGATCTGCAGGAAGAACTCGATGGGTTCGACAGCACCAAAACGATTTTACCGAATCCAAAACCGGTTTTTCAACCCATATCATACGTGTTTATAGCCAATCGTATCATGTATCATGATAAGTACGATTTATATTTAGCCAATCATTTGTTATTCCCATGCATGTCAAAAAAGAGTTGCACCTCTTCAAAAACCAAAAACAAAAAATCGAGGAGCTCTTTCGTCCACCGCGTGGAATCCGACACAAGCAAGGCGGTTCATATGGGTGGAGCAGCAGCAGCAGCCGACGGCGCCAGAGATGGCCAGCTCTACGCGCTGGCATTGATCATCTCGGGCACGTTCAGCACGGTGATCTCCAAGACCCAGTACGATGTGCGGTCGGAAGGCACGGAATTGTGTGTGGATCCGCAGGACCCGACCAAGATGACCACATTGTGTCCGTTCGACAAGCCCTGGTTCAGTGCGCTTCTCGCCAAGCTAGCGATGGCGGTTTGCTTGATTTTTTTGTACGTGCGCAAGGCCGCGCAGCACCGCCAGTACTTGGACACGCCGCTGATGAAAATGCGCAAAAGCGGGCAACAATACCTGAACACGCCCGAGGCCGCGTCGATCCGCAAGAAGGAGAAAGAGAAGCGCGGCCACGATGAGTCAGCGCCTTTGCTGGGCCGCGGACCAGAGAGTGACGGAGACGAGACACAGATCTCTTTGAAGACAATCGTCGCGATCGCGTGGCCGTCGCTTTTGGATTTGCTTCAAACGTTGATCGCCAACGTTGGCTTGCTCTGGGTTTCGTCGTCCGTGTACCAAATGGCGCGCGGCTCGGTGATCATTTTCAGCGCGTTTTTATCGGTGCGATTCATGGGCAAGCATCTATACGCGTACCACTACGCCAGCATCTCCATCGTCGCGCTTTCTGTGGTTCTTGTGGGCTGGGCAGGCACGGCAACGGATGCCGCATCAGCAACGTCTGCGTCTCCGGATAGTTCATCCAACGCCATCCTCGGTCTTGCGCTGATCGTGCTGGCGCAGCTACTCACAGCGCTGCAGATCGTTGTGGAGGAGCATATGATGATCTCCAGGAACGTCAGTCCGATGCTGCTGGTCGGCTTTGAAGGGCTCTGGGGGCTTGTGTTCTACATCGTGTTGATCCCAGTGCTCACACTCACACCACCGGGCACGACCGCGATTTCTAAGATTTGGCATGAAGATTTTTACGATTCGATTGTGAAAATTTGGAATTCACCGGCCCAAATCGTGCTTTGTGTGGCGACGGTCTTTGTCGTTGCGGTGCTCAATGTGACGGCGAATTACGTGACCAAGCATTTGTCGGCCGTCATGCGCAGCATCACCGAGGTATGGTGGATCGTATATGCGCTGGAGCTAACCAAGAGACATTGGGCTGATCTCTTCCAATGTACCTGCTGACTGAATAGACATTGCGTACGCTGGGCGTGTGGGTCCTCGGTCTCTTTGTGTACTACGTGATCAACTGGCGTGGTGTGGAGTCACCAGGCGAGGCATGGACGACCGCTAGCTGGTACGTCATCGTGAAGGAAGGGTGTTTTGGGGGGTAACATGGGTTGAGATGGAAACGTAATCGTGTGTTGTAAATGTTTGTGCAGGATTGAGTTGCTCGGCTTTGTGCTCATGGTCTTTGGGACGCTGGCGGTACGATCTCCCCGTGGTTTATATTATCTTTAAGCGTAGTTAGCCACTGACGCTTCGCTAACACGACTCACTTTATCTGTTCTACCACAAAAACAGTACAAGAAGGTTATCCAGATCCCATTCCCGTTGTTGTATGCAGCCGAAGCTCGTGCCCGCAATGCGTCCTACAAATCCCCCTTCATGACTGGCTCCCACAAGTAGAAAGCCCTTGTGAAGGCGAAAACACGGAGCATTGCATAGCATAGAGCGCGCTTCTATACAGTAGCTACAGTAGGAGTAGCAAGTTTACCAGTTCCAGTGAAGTAGCAAGTGCGCAAAGGCGACAGAACTCATTGCGATCCTCGATCCTCTGAGCTGAGACGAATCAGACAGCCGGAATGTAGCCATTTCAAGAATATCATCCAATCCAAATCGTTCTGTGTTTCTTTTCAGCCAATCCAAACGAAGAAGGAGTGATGGTCATGTTAATCACCAATGGAACTCTGCGAAGTGCATCGAAGCAATCAAACAAGAATCCAAACAAGAATCTAATCCACCCACTATGCGATCCACAGCATCACCAGGCGGCTCCTATACTGGCGGCTCCTCTCCAGCAAGCAGCGCCACCACTACTGTCAGCACCAGCACCTCCAGTGCAATTGGCGTGCTCTCGGTCATGGTCATGATCTTCTCCGGCACATTGAACACTTTGATTTCCAAGATGCAGTACGGCTTGCGGTCCCAAGGCACCGAACTTTGTGTGGACCCAAACGACCCAACTCAAACGACCACACTGTGTCCGTTTGAAAAGCCCTGGTTCAGCGCACTGCTTGCCAAGATGGGCATGTCGCTTTCGCTGGTGTATCTGTGCATGCGCCACCGCTGGAATCATGCCAAGCGCCGCCATCGAGCAGCAGCAGCAGCGCCACATGAGCCGATAGAGCTCCATTTCCAGCCCCGTGAGCAAACCACATTACTGACCGGCCACCAAGACAACGACCAATACCAATACCAATACCAATACCCAGAGCAAGAACAAGAAGCACGAGCCACGTTCACCACGCTCTGTGCGATCGCGTGGCCGTCGTTTCTGGATCTTGTCCAAACGCTTCTTTCCAATGTCGGGCTGCTCTACGTTTCGTCGTCGGTGTACCAAATGGCGCGAGGCTCAGTGATCATCTTCAGCGCGTTTGTCTCGGTCCACGTTCTCCACAAGAAACTGGTAGCGTACCACTACACCAGCATCTGGATCGTCGCGCTCGCCGTGGCACTTGTGGGCTGGGCAGGCACCTCATCATCATCCCCTCCATCCACAGCCACAACCACAGCCACCACCCCAGAGAGCTCCTCTTCCTTCTCCTCCTCTAATGCTTTGCTTGGACTGATGCTGATCGTCATGGCGCAGTTTCTCACAGCAGTCCAGATCGTCTCAGAAGAGTACATCATGACCTCTCTCCACGTCCACCCATTGCTTCTTGTCGGGGTCGAGGGATTCTGGGGCTTACTGTTTTACGTGATCTTGATCCCATTGCTCACAACTTCGTCATCTTCATCGACAAGTGCGATTGCTAAAATTTGGCATGAAGATTTCTACGATTCGATGGTCAAAATTTCCACTTCCAATTTGCAATTTTTGCTTTGTCTGCTCAACATTTGTGCGGTCGCGATGCTTGGACCAAGTGCGAATTACGTGACCAAGCACCTGTCGGGTGTCATGCGCAGCATCGCTGAAGTGCTACGTACACTGGGCGTTTGGCTGGCGTGTCTGTTTGTGTTTTACGTGGTCGACTGGCGAGATAATAGCTCCCCAGGCGAAGCCTGGACCACCAAGAGCTGGTACGTCCAATGGCTCTTTCTATTGTAGTGTGTTGTGTGCCTTTTACCTTCTAACTGGCGTGTTCGATAGGATTGAACTGGTTGGCTTTGTTCTCATGGTGTACGGCACACTGGCGGTATGTTGTGTCTAATATTTTCAAAGCAAAAACAAAAAGAAGCTCACTCATTTTCTTGTTGATGTGGTGGTGTTTTTAACACAGTTTAAGAAAATCATTCGGCTGCCGTGGGTTGAATTGTACACGGTCGAGGCGCCAACCAAGCCTCGGTACACATGGGTCGAGCAACAACCCATCGCCGCATCGGCCTAAAACATAAAAAAACACGATTATAAAATACATGTTTTAGGGATAAAAACAACCTCTTTTTTTATTTTAGTTCAGTCTCAAGATGCGATACAGGTCTTCTCTCTTTTGTCTGTTGAGTCTCGCCTCTCTGATGGCGCACAAGTCATTTTTAGCAAGCGATACAACCACACACCAGCTTTTGTTCTTTGCGTTTCCGTGCGCCGCCAATCTCGCCAGCGCGTGGGCCGCCGACCAGCCGAGTGTTTGGGTCCGCCGTGGTCGCCGAGGCGCTTTTATCACCGCAAAGCGCACTGTGGAGCATCGCCAGCGAGGTATTTTCATGGTACAAGAGCTCTTCGGGCACGTGGATGTGGTATTTTTGCGTGATGATGCCTTGTAATTGGGTCAACGCCATGGAATCCATGCCCATCTCTTGCAGAGGCATCGACGCATTCAACACTTTTGGATCGACACCGAGAAGTTGCGCTAATTCCGCCAGTAAAAAATCAAACACTTTCTCTGGTGGCTCATCGGTCACGATCGACGACGAGCCCACTTTATCGCCCGACCGAGACGAACCGGCATCTTTCTGGTTTTCTGTGGTGGCGGCGGAGGCAGCGTCCACTATGACTCGACGATCCATCTCCATCTCCCCAACAACCTCCCCTCCTCTTGCCCCTGCTCCTCCGTTTGCTCCTCCTTCACCGGCTTGGAGACTTGGATCTTGGCCGTCCTCTTCGGCATCCGGTGCGTCGCCAATGAAATCTTCATTACGGTACAACACCTCCAACTGTTTCTCTTCCAGTGCCCTTTTTGCACGCACCCGCGAGATCTTGCCACTCGTGGTTTTCGGAATACTACGCGGCTTGACCAACACAATGAGCGTGACTTTGACGCCGTGTTCTTTCGCGATCGCCGAGCGGATCTTGCCACACAGGCTGGCCTTGTGCTTGATCTCTGGGTCGCGCAGTTCCGCGACCAGCGCGAGTTTCTCACCGTCGCCATTGCTGGCATCATCGCTGCCATCGTGGAACCCAAACGCCGCGCTGCAGCCAGGCCGCAGCTCGTCATGGGTCTCCGCGGTGGCTTCCAGATCCTGAGGGTAGTGGTTCCGCCCACGGATGATCACCAAGTCTTTCATACGGCCACAGATAAAGAGCTCCTTGTTAAACAACACGCCATAGTCGCCCGTGCGCAAGTACTCGCGCTGGGCTTGTGGGACCACATCGCCATCGCCCACTTCTTCTTCCTCTGCGCTCGTTTGTGTAGACGAAGTGATCTTGGCATGGAACATTTGCTGGGAGAGTTCTTTCAGCTCGGCGCCATAATAGCCGAGCGCCTTGGACGCACTGGAAATCCAAATCTCGCCCACTGTGCCTTCTTCTTGTTCCCAAAACGTCTCTGGATCCACGATCTTCACGTCAATGCCATGGTCGCGGAAAGACGGCACGCCACAGCCAATCATTTCTTTGCCCTGGGCTTTGCTGTTGCTGCTGTTACCAATGGGTGTGAAGGTATTTTCGTGCTCAAGCGCTTGCTTGTCGACCCACAGCCGCTGGGAGCCACCGCCACAGACGTACACCGTATGCTCCGCCAGCCCGTACGTGGGTTTGACCACATCCAACGGCAACCCGTAGGGTGTAAAGGCCTTGTAAAAGGCATCCAGCACGTCTCCTTGGATGGGCTCGGCGCCGTTGATCATATGGCGCACACACGACAAGTCCACTGGCGGATTACTAGAATCCTCACGCAGCTTGTCGGCTTTACGCGCACATAACGAGTAGGCAAAGTTGGGTGCTTGAAGATGGGTGGCCTTGTATTTGGAGATCATCTTGATCCACAGCGTGGGATCTTTGATGAAGCTGAACGGCGACATGTACACGCCTTTGCCGCCATTGAAGATGGTGCCCAAGTACGCACCAATGAGCCCCATATCGTGGTATTGGGGGAGCCACGAGACCACGACCGTGTCCTTACTGGCCACAAGCGCCGAGCTGATTGTGCGCAAGTTGTGCGTGAGGTTGCCATGCGTGAGCATCACGCCTTTGGGCGCCGACGTCGAGCCAGAGGTGTACTGTAAGAAGGCAACGTCACTCGCGTGAGGAGTGTCAGTCGGCTGCAGCCACATGGACTTGGTCTTGTCCGAGTGGTGGTCGATCAGCTCGTCGTTGACCACGACCCACTGCAAGTGCTCTGGCCATGGAAGTTGCTCGGAGAAGGTGAGCTTTTGCTTGATCCCAGCGATCTTTTTGACGTGGTAATACATTTGGCAAGTCAAGGCGATCCGCGCATTGCAGCTCTTGGCGACCGCGACAAACATACTGATATCTTTTTTCATCTTGCGTGGATCTGCATGGTGAAGGGATAAGTACAACAGGGGGGGATGGGGTTATGGAAGAAAAAGGGTAAACACTGGTACCTGGTGGGTACACGGGGACTGCCACGACGCCAGCGCGCAGGCACGCAAGGAACGCGACGATGAAGTCGAGCCCCGGAGGGTACACCAGCAGCACGCGGTCGCCTGCCTTCACGCCGAGTCTGTTGCACAGCAAAAGGAGTAGTAGTTCGTCAGCTGTGGCCAGAGACGGAGAGAGAGACAGGCAGCCACTCGATGGATAGTGGCTGCGTACTATCATGTGCATACCCCTTTGGATGCTGCGCCGGCGACGCGAGAAGCAAGGCCGCCAGGTTCTGCATCTTGCGGTGGAGATCCTGTTTGTGTATGTGGATATATTCAGTAACAAGCGACTAGTAGAGTTCTAGACAATACGAAGTTGTCTCTTTCCGTACCGCGCAAGTCAACGAGGCCGTGGCATTGCCTCGATCGTCCACGAATGTCAGCATGGTCTACATTAGAAACGCACCAACCCCCATTAGATTTGGATGTGCTTCCCAAGCGCCACAGCCCCAGATAGAGATAGCCGTGTGGTACCTTGGTTGGCGACTCTTTCGCCCATCGTTCCACGCGCTCTAGCAGCTCAGACTCCATGGCGTTCAGGCAAGCGGAAGGGATGGCTCGACCTGCCAGTTTCAATAATGCTGGCGTCGGTTTGTCGTTGCCAAAAGCATAGAGCAAGCACAAATCAGAGAGAACCCACCGTGTTTTGAGACATGTTTGATTCCGGATATTTCGAGTTTTCTGCGTTTTGAGGAAATTTAGGTTTTCGTGACCTTTCCCATTTTGGAAGATATCCGATTTGTTGCAGTTCGATGAAATATTTCACATTCCTCCATTTTCAACGAATCGGACCAGCTTAAAACATAGTTTGATCCAATCAGTGGTCGTTTTGATAGACTCAAATAGTGGCCTGTCATATCAAATTTCGCGCGGCAATTTCGCAAGCAAACAAAAATGGAAACGATGGAGTCGTCATCCACTCCGCCTCGTCGCCGCGCGACCTTTTCCTCGCTGCAGCTGCAACGCGCCGCCGACCAACTGCAAGATGCAATCCAAAGCGTACGGCAGAGGCGCTCGATGTGCTCTTCCAATGCGACAAGCCTGTCCTTGCTGTCCGAATCCTCCGATGAGGACGACGGCGATGAAGACCACGACCAAGAGAATCGCCCGTTGAATGGCCACGACCACAGCGCCGCCAAAGGCGTTTCCAGCAGCACCCGCCCAGAGAAAGGCGATGCATTTCATACGGCGACCAAGGTATCCAACATTGCCGCTAGCCCACTGCGTCGGTACACGCTGGATCACTTGGCTTCCTCTGGTGGCCGCCGTGAGATGGACTCATCGTTGACACTGAAAGACTTGTACGCATCGCCAGTTCGCCTTGGAGGCCACGGGAAGCACCAGTCTACAGGTAGCGTGACAGAGAAAAAAAGCCATGTTGACGGGCATAATGCACTTTTGAAATTGACTGTGATTTTGCTGCAGTTTTTAATGACATGGAGGCCATTCCACTGACAGATTGTTCCGCGAGTGTTGGCGACCAGATGAAAAGTATGATGGGTTGTGGGGCGAGCGGTCCGCTGGCTCTTCCGTCTCCAAAAAATCCATTCGATGAGAGCAGCTACAGTGTCGACAACCAAACGAGGAAAGCGCTCCAAGTCGTGCAGCATGAGGTAGAAAGCCAAGCCCGAGCGAACCGAGAGTTGCAAGAGCAGCTGAAGCGGGTGGTCGATGAAATCGGCTTGTTTGTGAACCACACCGTGGCTGTTGATAACGAAGGCAAGGAAGCCAAGGAAGTCAAGGAGCCGTGGAGCTCAACAGGAAACACCAGAATACTCAGTCCAGAAATGGTGACAACAATGAGCAACAAATGGCTGAACGAATTAGAAAAGTGGAAAAATGGATTGCTTCGCGAGAAACGCGACGCTGACGAGAAGGTCGCGCTCCTGGAAGTAGAAATGCAGAAGACGACCGAAGAGATGCAGACATCCTCTGATGTGAAACGCGGTACGTGTGGAGTTCTCGAATGGCGTTCTTGGTTCTCTGAATTGCTGTCCACTGAAGGTTGCGGTACTTTTTTTGTGCGTCCACACAGAAGAATTCCATGCAAATATTGCCTTTCAAGACCGAGAAATTGAAGCACTCAACGGTACGGAGCATCCACGAGTCTACTGGCACTGACATCCATGGTTCATCATTCATTCCTTGTTCGTGTTCCACTGCAATGCGCTTAGCAGAGTCCCACAAGGCGAGTGCATTGGCGAAGCAAGAACAGCAGTCAATATCACAAGCGTTACGACTGGAAAATGACCAAATTCAGATGGAAAACGAAGATTTGAGGATGCATCTCGTGCGTGACGAAGCCACAGAGGCGAAGTCAAGAGCTGAGGAGCAGCAGGAGCAACAACAGCAGCGTGAAGTGCTCAACTTGCTCGCTCAGCTGAAGCAAACGGAACTGCGGGAGCTTCAGTGGGAAGTGGCGTTTGAAGACCAGTCGCAAGCCGTGGTGCAAGCGCAAGAGCGCGTCGCCATGCTGCTGGAAGACAATCGACAAAGGATGATGACGACAGCGGCGGCGGTGGTGACGCCCGTCTCTGCCCCTGTCCACCCACAACAAACCCGACGCGAGTCCTTTGCCAGCAGTACGACCTCCAGTGAGCTGCTTCTCTACCAGCAACGGATCGAGTTCTTGGAAGAACAACTTCGTGATGTCAAGGCCCAAATCCATTGTGACCATACCCAGTTTCTCTATGAACAAGAAAAATGGCAGTACGAGAAAAAGCACATGGGGAATGATGTGAATGAAGTCCACGAGACAAGCGTCAAAGTGCTCAAGCTGCTATTGCTGCGTGAAAAACTGTTGAAACGCCAAGAAACCAAGCTCCACAAGCGATGTGAGAAACAACAGACAGAGGAAGCGTCTCTGCAAGCCAAGTGGCGCGAATTCCACGCTGCGACGGACACAGCGATGGAAGAATGTGCCGTCGCGTTGCTGTATGTACGGCAGTTGGCCATCTCCGTACCGACCGACACGCCGCCAACAGCAGATCGACTGCCAGTTAAGCCCATCAAGCTGGTCCGACTGCTGAAGCGATTGAAGAGGCTTCAAGAAGAAGCGCATTCGAATTTGAGTTCGATTGCGACGAATACGGATGGTCACAGTCAGTCGTCCACTCGCTCGTCCACTTCCACTTGTGCGGGTCGCGCAGCAACGCCACATTTTAACCCCTTTAACAGCTAACAGTCTCCTCTACTGGACTGGACACGCATCTTGAATGTGTACGACTCTCGTTCTCTCTCTCTCTTTCTCTCTTTGACTGGGCACGACGCTTGGAGCTCAGTCCAGTCCAGTGCGCCGGTAACTCTTGGACAGGGACCCACGGATAAATATGAGTTTGCTCCACTCTTTTTGCTCAGTCCGTCTCGTCTCAGTCTCGCAATTCAACTCGCGACCCCTCTGCACTGCGGACTGCAGCTCGTCAGCCTTGGTGGCGCGAACGGCGCTGCTTCCTTGGGTCCACACGATGGATTGTGATCGCGTTGTTCAGCACTGTATCAGGTCACCACCCCCGGACTCCTCTGTCTGTGTTCTTGGCCTCCATGTTCAATCCCTCAGCTGATTGGCGTGCATCTCAGACGGAGTCACTCGACTGAGCTGACCCGTCTCTACCCATGTGTTCAGTCCATTGCGTCAACAGCTTATCCCGTCCACCATCTGATCCCGTCCACTATCTGATCCCAATCACGTCCACTGCGGTGGACGCCCACAGTGGACTGGTTCGCGGACTGGTCCCGACTCAGATAAGTGGTCTGATCCCAAACCTCAAGCGCCGCCCCTCACATCCCACTCGATCCAGTTTGACTCAAGAATGGTCCAGTCTCGACTCACGGCCTCCCAACCTTCTGGACCGGTGCTTCAGCAGGGTTGAACAACTCAGCTGTCAGCTGCACCAGCCACCGCTGTTCGCCAGCAGACGGATGCCTTCTTCATTTCAGTACCAGCCAGCATCACAGACTGATTGAGAGATTGAGAGAGAGAGAGCGAAAGGGGAAGAGAGAGAACGTGTGTGTGAGTTTTTTGGACTGCTGGTGGACAAAGGAACACCATCACATTGTTTTGCCTGCGCCAACGCTTTTTGCTTCCACCAGAAAACCAGCCAGCGCGCCAGATCCACCTCCATCCAAATCGTCGTCGCATTCGGTGGAAGGAAGATTGTTCCAAAGAATAAAAAAACACCGCACTATCCGTACCGTACGAGTATCCGATACACCGTACCCAGTACCCAGTTCCCACCGAGCATCGAATCGATTTTTTTCTTCTTCTTTTCACCTCACGCGCGCGCGACTTGACGAATACCAGTAACCTGTCAAAGCGACCACTTCACTTGCCGTGTCTCGCGCCTCGTCAGCTCCCAGTATCTCGCTCTCTTGGGTCACCTTTTTTTCCATCGTTTGACGTGAGACGCGCATCTCCATCTCCAACCATCTCCAAGGGCTTCCGTACTGTTGTTGTACATAGCGTTCGCCTCGCGTTGCTTGAAGCGGAATTACACCTTGAGCGTATCTTCGCTACCTTCACTTGGGTCAGCTTCTTCCATCACTACCACCACACCTCAACAGCATCGAAAGCCGTGTCGTGCGACTCGACTTTCCCACCCCATTCAGCAAAAATTTGGCGCGCACGCTCCACCGCGTCCAGCATGAGCAGCAGCGGCAGTGGCTCCACCAGCGACGGGCTGCGGTTCCCATTAGAAGAGCGGTTCTTAGCACGCGTGCGCATCAACAGCAACCGCTTTGAAGACTGGAAGGCCATCGCGCAACGCGAAATTGGCAGCATCATTGACAACCCAAAATCGTGGTACCACCGCCCCAATGACCTCAAGAACACCCACCGCGCGGTGTACGAACAAGACGCGATCCGCGGCTTTGCCAAGCAAGTGGACGGCACGCTGCAGTCCAAAGAATTGCTCAGCTTGGCGCATTTGGAATTGACTCTGGACGATATCCAGTACGCGCTCCACACAATCACGACCAGTGAGATGCGAGTCATTGGCGCCCAATTGTATGGTGAAAACTTCCTGGATGCCGCCGTTTTGAGGGTCCAAGAAGGGCAAACTGCCCATGATCCGTTCCATTTTGTTGGACTCAAATGGCTCGCGTTTGCCTCGCCAGCACAAGCGATCATCCAACCACGGGATTACGTTTTCTTTGAATATTCCGGTACCATGCAAGATAACAATGGCCGGAAAGTGCTCTTTGTGTACCAAAGGTCTTTCCCCTTGCAAAGCGACGAACTCCATGAACCTGAAAAGCCACTGGTGCGTGGGGAGCAGTCCCACATGGCGTTTTTCCGCATGGAAGGTGGTGGTGTCTTGTACCATGCGCTTGGTGTGCTGGACCCCGGGGCGGATGTACCCGCGTGGGTCTCCACAAGGTACATGACCGAGTTCTTTGACAGCATCAAGCAGCTTGTGGGCTTGCCCAGTGCACGTGCGATCGTCGCCGCTGGCATGGTCAAGCAGCCAGCTCCTCCAAAAAGTTCGGAGACCAACAAGATCTGTGGCGGGTGCCACAAGAAATTCAGTATGCTGCGCACGCGGCTCCAGTGCCGGTGCTGCGGCACCTCGGTGTGTAAGCACTGTGTGACCGATTTGACTATTTTCAATGAGGAGGCCGTGGGCTTTGACGGAGGAAGAGGAGCCGGACCGGTGATGAAAAGCGAGCATTTCTGCCTGGGCTGTATCCACCATGCCAAGAGCCGCCGCGATGTGGACCACATCTCGGCGACGCTGACCAAGACCAATCTGGGCGTAGCGACGACCACGACGACCACACCAACGAAACAGACCACGACCGAGTCGTCATCGTATGCGCCGACCATGCCGTCCACGTCGTCGTCGTATGCTGACCACCACCACCCCTACACGACCAGCAAAGACGGACTGCGGGCGTCCATTGAACGGCAGATCGGACTCCAGCAGAACTCTTTTGACCACCCCGGCGGCAGCTCCGTGAGCAGCTCGGTGAGCAGCTCCAATGGCACGAGCAGCCGCTCCGTGCCGCTCATGTACCGCGAATCTTCGTTGGCCAGCGACGACGGAGCCGGTGGCGACTTCCACTCGCCTTACAATACGCCTCCTCTCCATCAGACGGGTAACAAAAATGGCAAGCTCTTTGAACAAATGAACGAGTCGATCCGCCAACAGGAAGAGCTTCTCCAAGTCATCCAGCAAGAACGAGCACGGATCCAGGCCAGGCAAGGGCAGGCGCCACCAGTGGCCATCCAGGCGCCGCCGCCACCACCACCACCAGTGACTCAGACCAGTATGCGGGCCATGCCGTTTGTGTACCACGCGCCACTTGACTCGCCATCCAGCGCGGACCAGCGGGATCCGGATGGCGACTATGAAAGTGGGGAGCGGTTCCAAATGCTCACGTAAATACAGTGTAGAAGGCGAGATGCATAGTAACTACATAGTAGTAGCCTTGGGTAGATTAATGTGTAAGTGGACGTCCTGGTGCCTGTCTCCTCAGCAACATTTCCCAGGGTTCTCTGGAGTATTAGTTTGTGAACATGTCCAATAAATATTGCAAGCAAAAAATATTGGCACAAAGCATTGCAGTATTTTTTTGAAAAAGTATTTTTATAAAAACACAGATTATTTTGGTCGACATAAACAATACTACTAGTACAATACAATTATTCGTGGTGCAAAAAATGGAGTTCAGGGTTAGGCATGCCCCTGTTTTGTTGATGCTTGGTGGTCTCATCGGTCTCACCCCAAAATCACCAAAATGACCAAAAACAAATGGCGCTGGCACATCTCACAACGTTCAGGGAAAAAATTGGCGTTCATTTTGGCTGGTTCCATGGGGCAATGGCACTACTGTACCGGTACCCCACACTGCAAGTTTGGGTGAGGCAAACTCTCTTGTGGTGTCTTCAGCGTTCCTCTCAGATTGACTCTCAGGCGGGTGCCACTGTGCTTGGCTTGGCAGTTGCACTTGTCTGTTTGGTGATGGATTTTTTCAAAAAATATTGGCAAATTGCCTCTTTTATTGACGAAATGGGTCACTTGACCTCGATTAGGGTTCAGGTTCTCGGGTGTGTTATGCTGACTGATCATTGGAGAGTTCCCCAGTCACTTTTTTTTCCAGCTGGGCCCCGATCAGTTCCGTCCCTCTTGAGTCTTGAGGAGGTCTTCATGACTGGAGTCAAAGTCCAAGTCGACTCGATTGTCGAGTGCCTCTTTGGGCTTGTGTGTCATTTGCGACGCTGCTCCCTCTCTCTCTCTCTCCCAACAAAGAGCTCTCCAAGAGAACTCCGCGCGCCATCATCACAGCGTGGCGCCTCGCACGCAACACTGCAACAAGCGCCAGCACATCGTGTTGCGTTGTGTCAACAAGCGTGACAACAGCGTCTTCATCTCCTGCACAACAGTGGACACCTGGTAGTCAGTCCGAGGCGCCAAACGCAAGCTGCGTACGTCGCGTGTTGCTGTCCCATCGTCGGAAAAGTCTTGCGTCCATCCAGCCCCATCCAGTAGCCAGATCGCATCACAACAACAACAGCGTCCAGTACCCGACCATTTTCCAGGCGCTTCCTTCCGTCCACAACAAGACCACCACACGCTGCACAATACACCAGTTCCAGTTCAGCAGTAACCGTTCTCCAGCCACAACCACATACTCCCCCCACTAGACCACCTACCATCCAAAATGGCGCCGCTTGACAAGTTCCCTGTGGACGAAAGCGCGTTGCCGCGCGTGACCATCTCACCCACGAAAATGAACGAATGGCGCGAAGTCGCACAAGACGAAATCCACCGCGCATTGACCAACAAACACTCGTGGTACAATTCTTTCAAAGACAAAATAAGAGACGGGTACTCCATGATCGCCGACAAACCCAATCTCAAGGCCTTCATCCGCAGCGTGCCCAATTCCTCCAACAAAGATATCCTTGTGCGTGCAACGTTTAACAAAGTCACACTAGACGAGATTGCTTATGGCTCGTACTCGGAGACCAGCTACGACCAGCGGTGTGCGTTTGCCCACATGTACGAAGACAATTTTCTCGATGGTGGCATCTTACATACCCACGAAACACGCACAAATGAAGACCCCATGCATTTTGTCGGAGTTAAATGGGTCGCGTTCCGGTCCCCCGCCCCAGCAGTCGTCACGTCGCGGGATTTTGTGTTTTTCTCGTACGAAGGCAACGCTGTGGATCTAAATGGCCACCGTGTGGCGTTCCGCTTTCTACGCACCATGCCCATGGACGATGTGCCTGTCGATTCGTCCAGATTGCCGCCTCTTGTGAGGGGGAAAATCTCGAATTTACATTTTTATAGGCAAAATGGTGCCCATGTGGAAGCGTATTCCAAAGCCATGCATTCCAATGCCGGCAATATGCCGTCGTGGGTGGTCACCAAGACCATTGCGTTCATGTACCCCGGTGTGACGAATATGGAGACGCTCGGTGATGCCAAGGCGCTCATGAAGCAAGGACTCACACGACTGAATGGGTCACGGACGTCGACTGGCCACCAGTCGATTTCGTCCAGTTTTTCATCCACTTCTTCTGGTGGCACCAACGGAACCAATGGCAATGGTGGTCGTCCACCGACGAGTCTGGCGTCGGCGAATGCCTGTGGCGTTTGCTACCACAAATTCAAGATGACTCGGTCCAAGAGACAGTGCCATGGCTGTTCCCGCACAGCCTGCAAGGCCTGCACCAAGGGCATGTATTTTTTCGATGAACAAAAGCAAATGTCCAGTACTGGCGTCGTGCGGCTTCGCTTTTGCTTGAACTGTACCAAACACGCACGCTCGGAAGCGAGTCTGAGCTTTTCTTCAGTCGAGCAGCCACAGCCACAGCCACTACGAGTGGACACGAGCCGAGGTGAAAGTCTGCGGTCACTGGAAAGCAGTGGTGGTATCCGCAATGGAAGTGGCGGAAGCAGCAAGAGTTTACATCGGGTGTCAAGCCAAGGAAGTCTGGGTCTTGGGCTGAGTCTGAGTCGCGCGCCCAGCCAGGACGGAAGTGTCTCGTCTTCCAGTATCAATTTCCATCAGCGAGGCACGGGCACCTCGGCTACCTCGGCGTCCACGCCACGGCAGCACCAGACGGACAACAGCAGTACGATGCCAAGCCTCCACCGTGTGCCAAGTACCGACAGCATGTCAAGCTTGCCGCGCCCACAGAGCCAGGATCATCTGAATCTTTCGCGGCTGCCCAGTGGTAGCCATGGCGGCGATGGCTCGCTCTATGGCATGAAGCCCAGCGTCGCGTCGTCAGCAAGGACGACCCAGCCAGAGGCCGAGTATTCCGATGACGAAGACGCCTACAGCGGGTACGACGCGACGACAAGCCACGCCTATGCAAGCACAAGCAATGGCACCGCATTTAGTGGTAGTAAATCCAGCAGTGTGTTTGCCAGCAGCAAAGTGAGCAACGCGTACGAAGGCAGCCCACTGGCAGAGATGAGCTACCAGCATCTACAGCCACAGGCACAGGCTCAGGCGCATCCACAGGCACAGGCCAATCCGTTTGAGAGCAGCCATATCGGCCAGTACTCGAGTTTCAAGATCCAACCGGCCGCAGGCGACTCAGAAGAAGAAGAAGACGAAGAGGACGAAGACTTTGGAGATTTCCATGACTCGGACAGTGATGACGACGAGTTTCTCCACCACCACAATCCAGGAGGAGGAGCAGCACGTCCGGCTGATGATGACGAGTACGATGACGACGACGATGAGCTGGACGATCTGGGCGATATCGTGGACCACTCACGAAGTGGCGACGGCGACTATGGCGATACCGATGATTACTCGATCGCGGGCAGCTTTTCGTATGACGTGGGCGATTTTGGCGCGCCGTCGTTTATGAGTTCGCTGACTGATGGTGATGGCGATATCTACCAGTACGATGACAATGGGGACGCCTACGGCGATGGTGCGCGTGGCTCGTTTGTGCCGCTCACAGTGGACGACAAGCCGTCGATCGTCTCTCAGCTGGCGTCATCGTCATCTTCCAGTGGCGGACGCCCACACCACCATACAGCGACACGGAAAGCTTCACCGCCACAGCAGGTACCGCAGCGGTTACCTCCTCAGCCTACGCTGCGGACGTACGGCCACCCATTGTCTGTGATGACTCAACCAAGTAGTAATATTGGCGAGTCACCAGCAAACAAGAGCGTCGCGAGGACAGGCTCGACGCCCAATCTGTTGGCGTACGGTGCCACCAAGCGAACCCACCGGCCAGGTGGCGTGGGCATGGCGCCCGTGCGCCGCGCGCAGTCCAATGAGGTCATGCGTCACGATGGCAATGAGCTGGCCAATGGCTTTCAAGCGCGAGTGAACCTGTACGAGTCGGCCGACCCACCGACGCCGTCCTCTGTACGCAGCAAGCAAAGCGGCTTCCAGTCCCCTGGGCCGAAAAATAGCAGTGCCACGACATCGCCACTCATTCGATACTATGGGAACTGATGATCAAAGAAATAAAAAAATAAAAAATAAAGGAGAAATATTGAAATTTCAATGGAAAAAAAAAATTGGAGTGCCGGTATTGTGGCCGTTTTTACGGCACGTGACAGATCCTGTGCCAGCCTGGAAGTTCCAGGACTGTACCGGTGGCCACCTGGGCGATCCAGAGAAGGAAGCCTCGCGCTCCCAGTCATCAACGTCCATGAACAAGTGCATCCAGTACTGTATTTCTCTTGCATCTACAGTACCGTATCCGAAGTGAGCGATGTTCTTGCGGTACCGGTACCGTACTGTAATCCGTAGGCGCGTCGAGACTTGGATTCCGAAAGTCCAATTCGGCATCCAGATTCCGACGTCTGGATTCTGGATTCTGGTGCAGGACTGCTGGATTGGATCCAGGGTCTAACGGCAAGTGTGCACAAGTGGCTTCAGTCAGACAAAGCTCAGGTTCCGATGACGTCGCGATTGTCTGGCGACTCGCCAGAAGTTGGCCCAGAACCCAACAACCTGGTCTGGTTCAAGTTGACCCAGAGAGGTTTTGGCCAAACTGTGGCAACTTGGTCAGGTTCAGATGGCCAAAAGAGGGAACGCTTCGAATCGGTACCATCCCACCTTGGTCACAAATTTCTTGAATTTGCTCTCTGGAAACGGCAGCTGGCTTCAACGTCCAAGACAAAAAAAGCCAGTGGGGTCCGTTTTACACGTAATTTTCTTGCACAGTGGCACAGAGCAGCAACAAATTGTGACAAAATGATGCACAATGGTGCGCTGTGATTGGATGAATATGGCGTCACCCCTGGCGAGGCAGCTGCGCCTCTTTTTTGATTTGGAGGAACTTGCAGTCACAAACAGCAGAGAGTGTTTCTTGAGAGACTTCGCAGAGCAAAGAAAATTGGAACACTTTTCGTGTCAGACGAGCAAGACTTTGGTCTAAAAACTCAGAATTGTTGTGGTTGTGAGCACCAACAGAGTCAAAAGACAAAAGAGAGGGGATCCTGTCTCTCTTTCTTGTGTGAGGAGACCGTTCCCATTCCCAGGTCTGGAAAATCCAGCACCGACTCTTCTCCTCCCCGCTCCCCCGCCCCCAAACTCCAGTTTGGTGGAGCCCTCCAGCGCCATTGCCTCCTCATTTTCGCCCCCTCCCGCTGTTGCTCACAGATAAACACGCGCTTGCGTCTCTGGGAGGATCCTCCACCGAACTCCAAGAAATGGGACTCGAGCAAGACTTCCCCGTCCGTGAGCAGGCGATCCCTCGCGTGTACGTGCCGCCGCATCGCCTCGATGAATGGAAAGAAGTCGCCCAAGATGAGATCACACGCGCCATCTCCCATCGCCATTCGTGGTACAACAGCTTCAAAGACCGTGTCCGCGATGGCTTTGAGATGATCGCCGACCGACCCAACCTCAAGGCGTTTATCCGCAACGTCCCCAACACCACCGACAAGGATGTCCTTGTGCGGTCCACCTTAGAAGGCGTGACTCTGGACGATCTTGTCTCGGGCATGTATTGCGATTCCACCTACGATGTGCGGTGCCTCTGCGCGCATCTATACGAAGGCAACTTTCTGGATGCTGGCATCCCACAAGTCCATGAGACCCGCACCGAGGAAGACCCGATGCATTTCGTTGGCATGCGGTGGGTCGCGTTCCGCTCACCGGCGCCCGCGATCATGACGTCGCGGGATTTCCTGTATTTTTCCTACGAAGGCACCGCGTACGATATGGACGGCAACCGCGTGTTGTTCCGGTTCTTGCGGTCCATGCCCATGGACGAAATCCAAATCGAAGATGGCCATTTGCCGCCACTTGTGCGTGGGAAAATTTCCAACTTGCACTTGTACAGGCAAAATGGGTCCCACGTGGACGGATTCACAAAGGCGATGCATTCCAACGCCGGCAATATGCCGTCGTATATTGTGACCAAGACGATCGCATTTATGTTTCCCGGGATCGCAAATATTGAAACCATTTGTGACGCGCGCGCATTGATCAATTTGGGCATGGCCAAGCTGAACCCACGGCGACTCAAGCAACAACACCAGCAACATAACGGAAGTGTAAGCAGGCGGTTTTCGTCAGCCTCAAATATGTCCAATTTAGCGACGCTTGCGGCAACAAACGCATGTGGCGTTTGCTTCCACAAGTTCAAGATGACGCGGTCCAAGAGGCGTTGCCAGTCGTGTTGCCGTGAAGTGTGTAAGCGGTGTACACGGGAACTGAGTCTCTTTGACGAAGCCAAGCAAGTCTCCGAGACGGGCATCGTCGCGTTGCGGTTCTGTATGAATTGCACACGGCAAGCCCGAGCCGAGAGCCGCGAGTTAATGGGCGGTACTTCAGTTTCGTCGTCCCGACGGTCGTCGTTTACGATGCGGAAAAGCAGTGGCAGTTTGACTGGCACGAGTGGCCGAAGTGGCAGCCACCAGCTTGTCGCAGGCGGCCAACGGCGGCTCGTGTCCAGCCATGACCACCACAGCAACAGCCATGGCAATGGCAATGGCAGTCACCATCGGTACGACGAGGACGAGTATTACTCGGATGATGATGGAAGCGCGATGAGCTACGATGGCTCGGGCAACCACGCGCTGCTCACGCCCCAGACAAAGCGCCATTTACTGCAGCACCACCAACAGAGTTTCCAAGGAGGAGCAGGAGGAGGTGGAGTTGGAAATGGAGGATCAGCGCCGGCGCTTGCCATGGAACAGCTCTACCAGCTTCAACAACTGCAGCAAACCCATCAGTTGAACCCACAAGACCATGAAGCGTTTGTGCGTCTGTACGGCCAATTCGCCAATGGAAATGGCCATACGAGTGCCCCTGATCCCAACGAAATGGTGCTGGCGATTGCCAATACGGCCCACGTGGCGTCCCCTCCACAGAACAAGCTCATCAGCATCGACCAACTGGCGCGCGTGCGGCGGCCTCCTCCCCCACCGCCACCCTCAGCAGCACCACTACTGGCTGCTGGTCCTCCTCCTCCTCCACCTCCGCAGTATCAGCGCCACCAGCAACATGAGCAGCCACATCCAAACGCTGGTAAATTCCGCCGCCATAACAGTAGTGGCAGCAGTACTGGCGGTGGTGGTGGTGGAGGAGGCGTCGGGTGGTCCCATGCTGGCGCGGACGCGCTCAGTGGGGCGGCTCCTCCGCGTGGCCCACGTGGCGCGTCGCCCATGCACACGATGCCCGAGCCAACGATGCGGAGCCAACCGGATATGATCCCACTGGTCGGCATGAACAAGAACCGCCACCAATCCCATCCACCACAAGGTTACTATGGTGGCAACGGAGGAGACCGAGCGGCTCCTCTGCCACAGCAACAGCAGCAACAGGCGCTGTACCAGTACCAGCAGCAACAACAGCAGCAACGCCGAGCAGCGGCGCCACCGCCCCCGTCGCCTTCCCATGACTCGCGGGCTGCGGAAGATTTGGAGACGATTTTCCGAATGCGGATGATGCTGTTCGATGACGCGCAGGACCCACAACAACAGCCTGTCGAGTCGGACAGTGTGTCCACGACCAGCAGCTCTCGAAGCGGCGGAAGCAGCAGCCAGGCGGTGCGCGCCGCGCAACACCAACAGCGCAAGGCACTCGCCAACGGCCACGGCCACCACCACCACCACCACTCCCAGCAACAGCTACTGCCGCAGCCACAATATGTGCCCCGGTACTGAGCTTGCTTCTGGACAAGAATGCTGGAAAAGGCTGCTGGACACAGGACTGGTCTAAACGGCACTGGACTGGACTTAAAAACGTGTTTGGATATATATTTTTCCATTTGTAGCGTACATTTCTTGCGTGGGTTGTTTCTTTTTTTTTAGACTAAAACAAAAAAATCAATGATAAACGGGTTTATGGAGTAAACACACTTTACGTAAATGTTTTATCTATGCACTGCCAAAAACATAAAAAAACTCTTGATCGTCGGTCTCAACAAAGTACCGGTCGTGTAGTATCTTCCCTACGAGATTTCTTCAATGGTTGTTGGCGGCATATGGAAGGACGCCTCCAAGTCGTCGTCCAGCACTTCAATCTGTGGGCCGCCACCCGACTGGATGGTCTCCATGGGCGGCGGTGCCGGTGGGTAATAGTTTCGTTGCTGTTGCATTTTCTGGCCTTGCATGAGCATATTGCGAAGCAGCATTTGCTGCGCGGCGATCGATTCCTCCATCTTGGCAAACGAGCTTGGCACGGCCGCCGCTGCTGCTGATGGGTCTTCCAGCTGACGACTCGATCCCTCACCGCCACCGAGCACGGTCGGAAGACTGCTTGTCGTCTTGAGTTGCTTGTCACCACCGGCTGCTTCTAGACGCAGACGGTCCGGGTCGGCGGTGTTGGTACGATGGCGATGCATCGCAGCAGAAGAAGCATGAGCGTTCAATGGGATCAGGTCGCTCGAAGGCGTTGTCGTCGTCATCGCCGTGAGCACCTTGTTGGACCACGCTGTGCCGTTCATGCCGCCATGAGAATGCTGCTGCTGCTGGTGGTACGCGTACGCTGCTGCTTCACCAGTGTGCTCCAGATTCTCCTTCTCTTGGTCCACTTGTTCTTGTTCCAGTTGCTCTTGCGAGGCCATGGCCAGCTCATGGGCTTGTGAGATTTCTCGCTCTCGTCGCGACTGCTCGACACACGTGAAACAAAACTTTTCCGTGCTGATTAGCCCGCCTTCAGGCCGCAATGACGCCGGCAAAGTCGACGTCCGCAATGACAACTCCAGTGTACAGCTTGTACACATGATTTCCGCACACATGCGGCAATGGTGGCGATGGCGCAAGAGGCTGAACGATTTCAAGCACACACAACAGGCGCTTCGTTCATTGTTTGGCACCCACGGCTTCTCGGTCACCAACTGGTTGTTACAAATGAATTTCGCATCGCCCGCGGTGGAAACGCCCGCCACGATCGAGTACATATTGGATAAAAACCGGTTGGCGACCCATGACGGCGTATTCGCACTTGCTGGGAATGTGACGCTACCCGAAAGCGACAAGTCCACTTTTGTATCGTTGGATCCAGGAAGCACGCGATACAATTGGACCCACGAGATATCATTGCGTACAAATCCAAAATCCCGTTCCACCGCATGGAACTGGCGCGCATTGATGGACTGGAAGATCCGAGCCACAACTTTTTGTCCCTTGGCGTCCACGACTGTGCGCGAGTACTCGACGTACAGCATATCACGGATCGCAAACATGGAATCCATGGGCGACTGGAACGCGGCCCATTTGATGGCAAAAAGCTGGAACGGGTCTTCCACATTGGGCCGTGCAAGGAGCTGCAGCACGGCGCCGTCCAAGAAATCATCACGGTGGACATGCGCCAAGTACGTGCGTTCGTCCTCGGTCGTGTCGTTCAATACGCCGTACATGACATCGTTCAAACTGCATTCCAGTTTACAGCGGATCAAAAAATTGCGCGTGAGCGCCGAGTCGTTCTTGCGGCGGTATAAGATACAATTTTTTTTTTCTAAATGCACTTTCCAGGAATGCTTTTGGTTCAATGGCGCAAGTGTTGGGTTTTCCATCCAGGAGACACCGCCATTCAAGACAGCGCGTTCAATTTGGGCTTCCATATTGGCCCGCAAGTCGATGATATCTTGACGGGACAGCTCCAGTTGCGGTAAATGGTCATCTTCTAATGGGAACCGGTACGATTGGCCCGTTTCCTTGACCCGTACAATGCGGCCCGTGCGCATCCAGCCGATGCCGCCGTTCTCCATGGAATCGTAGTCTTCCAGCCCCATGTTTGGCATGGATTCGCGGTACGGAGGAGACGCTGGCAGTGTGGAGGTGTAACTGTTGCGCTGCCCACTGCCGCTGCCGCTTCCTTGATAATCGAGCGAAGGACCCACCGTGAGAGGGACGCCAGGTGGTCCACTGCCTCCGATGCCACTGTTGGTGGAGCTCGCGGCGGAGGACGGCGGCGGCGCGTACCGGTGGCCAGGCACACGGAAGACCGAGAAAGTGGATGGCGCCGTGTTGCCACTGTTGGCATTTGCATTCGGGGTGGCTTGCCGCATGTTCGTTTGGTTCAAGTCGTGAGTAGCTTCTGGATATTTTTCGTTGGTTTGTGGACTGTTCTGGTCCAGATTCTGGACGCTGGACGTTGGAGGTGTTGGACGTCGTTAGACTCTTCTGGATATGGTTGGTCCACTGGACGATTTTTGGAGCCGAATCGACGGTTTAGACGTTGGACAAGTTAAGGTGGCGCGGCAATCGACGGGTGGTGGCGACGCGATTCGAAAGTTGGCGAAAAAAGCGCGTTGGCGGTTTGGCGTGGAGCCAACTCTTGTGAAGTACGTGGACCGACAATTGGTGGGAAGGCGAAGATCGCGGACGAGCGTTTCACTGGAACACTTCTTTGAATTGGCGTGCCCTCCTTGTGTCGTGTCTTCACGTTGACAATGTCCAAGGATCAAACCACCGAACAAAAGGAGAAAGCCGCAAAAAGTGTTCTGGAAAACTGGGTCTTCAAGCAAAGTTGGAGTTGGTGATGAAGGGAACTCTCTGGAACTCTCTGTCTCTCCACAAATCTCCTGTGAGGATGAGGATGGTGCGATCGGCGGTTCTTAAAAGTGATTAGCTCGATGTTTGGAGGAGCTTGGTCACCAACCTTGGCCAGACGTCTGAAGTGCGCGAGTGTCGCTTTGTTGTTGGCGTGGCCCTGGTCCAGAGAAAGCAACCAAGAACACTGGAGAGCTTCCCGCACGCACTGGACTGACCGCATAAGCACAGGGTTTGTTGGGCTTCCGATCATGCTGAGCTGACTTCCATCTGTTTTTTGCAAATGGTCGATTTTCTCTGTGGTTTTCCTCAGTTGTTGGGAGAGAGTGAAATTCGACCAAAGTGTGGGCAGGGTTGAATACTTTACCCTCTACATTTTGATATCGTCGGCGTTGTGTTGCGACCACCAAATCCATATTCGATACAACGCATGTATAGACTACCTCTATATATAGATACCCTATCATCCTACATGGGCAGCTGCGTATATTTCCCATCTGCCGCCGCTTTGTGATTTCCATTGTCATGCAAAAACCACCTCTGCCGACAAGCGGAGATAGTATCGTTCGGTAGGACTGTAGGAGGCGCCTTGTCCCTCCGTGGTATGTGCGCGCACAGTATGAAAGCATAGACAACTCGTGTATGGAGCTGTGTCATTGGAACTGCGCCCTGCTCCACGGAATGCCCACCGCATCTCTAAACATAGCGCTGAGCGCTATGTCGAACAAAAACACCATTGTCACGCTGGCCCGCAAACCCCCATGTGTGCAAGTACTGTACTAAAGTGAGTAGGCAGAGAACTGGAAGCGCTGAGTTCAATTCTGTGGCAAAGGAGGGCGGCGGTGGCACTTGTATGGGCGATTCCACACACACCAACGCGGCGCCAACTTCAACTGGCTTGAGAGATTCTTCATGACAGAGCGAAAATTCATGACGGGGGAAGTTTGTTCATAACGCGAGTCCAGTAATAGTACATGCAACAGCTACAGTAGCAGCGCCGAGCGTGACCGAGTGCACACCAGCTGAGGCGATGGTGGGCAACACCCGTGGGGTCGTCGTTGGCTTTGTTGTCTCCGTATTTGAATCCAAAATGTCAATCGGACCCATGGAGGATCCCGTGACCTGAGGAGTCATTGGCACGGGTGTGTCGAAGGAGCCGTTCGATCCGCTAAACGATTCGCTTGTCGTTGGCGTTATCGTTATCGCTGGCGCCAACGTCAGCGGTGGCTCTGTTGTGATTGGCGGCTTTGTTGTGGTTGGTGTCTTTGTAATGGCTGGTGAGGGCGCTGTCGTAGTGGTGGGTGTGGTTGTACAGCTGGAGATCTTGGCATAGTACTGCTCGGCCTCCATGGAAGACCCATCCAAGAGAGCGATTGTACACGATGGAAGCTTTGTCGTGGCGAGAGCAGCTAGCATATCCGGACATTTCGTGCAGATCAACTTGGCTTGCGACGTCGTTGGTAGTGAAGTGGGAGGAATGAACGTATAACCGGTTGTTGTCTGGCAGGCCATGACTTCCTCAAGAGGCAGATACGCAGCGAGGTAAAGGTTGGAGCATACTTCAGCCGTTACGGCACCGGTGGCGACAAGCGCAAGCGTGGAGATGGCCGCGGCGATCTTCATTTGGGAGCCTTCACAGAATGGAGTGGCATCGAAACTGGGCACTCTTATACAGCGTGATACCTGATAACTAATACTCTCTGAAACGAAATGGTGTATCCATCCCTACAGGGCTATCCATGATTGCGCGGCCGCGTGTCGTGTGCTTGGGCAGCGTTGCAGCATGCGCAGAGGAATGAGAACAAGCTGCTTGTATCGTACTGCGTATGGACCCCAAAACATATTAGCGTGCGCATACCCAGCAACTGCAACAGAGCGAAACCACCAAAAGGAATCCAACAGGCAACGATAATACGGTAATACCGCCAGTGCCCACGACCCCGCAAGTTCGATCCTACTTATTGGGGAAAGCGACATGACGCGAGAAGCGCGCGATTTGAGATACCGTATGTGCTTTTCCACAGGTCTGCATGACAATTCGTGATTTGCCTCTCCCCACGTCCTAAATGTGATAACGTTGGTGTTCAAATCTTCACCGTTTGGCTCCAGTTCCACATGGATTGGTCAGCGAGCGATGGGTACCAAATCCGTTTAAATAGGTTATTGCGATCTACAATGCCCATAGAATACACAACTCGTCAATTTCATCATGGATACATCATTTTATTTTACAAGTGTATTCTCATATATGGTGAACGAATATATCGGTGGTGATTTTTCATGCCAGACTACCACCAGGTTCAGTCAGACAGAGCTTGGATTCATAATGTACGTACCCGTTCCGGTGTATGTACAGTACTGTCAACCGCAAACTGCAAAGAAGCGTCTTGAGCCTCCATACACGTACCGGTACTGCATTTGTGAATCCAGCCGCCACCTATGAAGATCGTCGCTGCCATCTCCACGCTGGCGCTTGTCGCCGCGCGTGCCGTCTCGTCAACACTGTGCACCAGCGAACAACTTCTGAAGTATCTGCCTGTTGATGAATTACTGGTATGTGAGGCGGCCATCCGTGGACTACCAGAAGCTGACCAAGACAAGGCGATTTGTACAAATGTCCGGGTCTACTGGCTACTGCGAAGAAGACCACGTTCCCAGCATGTACAGCCCTTCTCACGGAAAACATCATTCAGTTGGATCAGTTTTTCGCCAACATTTCCAGCGCGTGTGCGAATACCACGACGACACCAACTCTCACTCCCACGGTGGCACCAAAACCAACTTCTGCAACGGAGCCATCCAGTGCCACGCCATCCCCGACGACCGAATCGCCAACAACACAAATCACTGGTTCCTCCTTGGGTCCGATTGACATTTTGCTTTCCCAGCCAACGCCAACGCCAACGCAAAAGAAATGGGTGACACGCATCTCCTCCACTGGTCTGTCGGCAGCCACGCTTGGTGGTGCTGCTGTTTCTTTCGCTTTCGCAACGGCCGCACTGGCGTTATGAAAAAAATAAAAAATACAATAAATAAATAAAAAAAAAACGTTTGGTCCGATGTTCATGGAGTTCTCTTTTCTTGTTGGCAACTTGCAACAGTATTAATAGCGTCTTGTTCACGTTGTTACCGCGCTACCGGTACGTTACCACAGCAATGCCAACACCTTGTTTATACCATGAGCATAAGAGCCCAGCAGATCGTATTTGTACTCGACTTCGGAGGGGCGGGGCCGCATAATGGCGTACTGGTTGTATAGCGAGCAATCGTGTTGGCTTTCAAGAAACCTTCACCAGCGATCCTCGTGATTGTATCGGTGTGGAAATGGCGCGTGGTTATCTTATCTTTTCCACTGTCCTCGTAGAGATCTTCACGAACATATCAAGGAATCAAGGACGGAAAACATATTTCTTTTCTTTATACTACAGCAATGTGAGTCCAGAAATTGTGCATGCAAGAGCTACAGCAGCAGCACCGAGTGTGACCGAGCGCATGTCGGCTGAGGCGATGGGTAGCACCCTTGGAGTCGTCGTCGTTGGCGCGGTCGTCTCCGTAGTACTTGAGGGCAAAATGTCAATCGGACCCAAGGAAGAGCCCGTGACTTGAGGAGTCGTTGGTGCCGGTGTGTTTGCGCCGTTGGATCCGCCACTGGATGATCCGCTTGTCGTTGGTGTTGATGTTGGCGTTGGTTCTGGCGTAGGAGAAGTTTTGGTGCATTGGTTGGTGATTGTGGCCGCATACTGTGCGAACGTCCTGGAGCCATCGGAGAGAACCACTGTACAGGAAGGGAGCTTCTTTTTCTTGTTCAGAGCTGCCAGAAGTTCCGGACACTTTGTGCAGATCGCCTTGACCTCGACAGTCGTCGGCAGTGCGATAGGAGGGATGAACAAGAACCCAGTGGCACTGACGCATGCCAAGGTCGCGTCCGGAGGGACAGCGTTCAGGAGTTCGGTGTCGGTGCACTCGGCTGCCGATACGACACGCACGGCGGCAAGCGCCAGCGTGAAGGAGATGGCGGCGAGGGCCTTCATATGAATTTGAGGAATGGATCGGCGTCGGCCCTAAGTTTTTATTATCTGAGCCTGAAAAATAAATAAGAAAGAAACTGTAGCCATGGCGCAATCAACTTCAACATGCTTGTCAGTGTAAAATTTAGTCATTGTTCTTTGGTATTCATTATACCCTGTAAGATCAAATGGTGAATCCACATAAAGATGGAGCCAAAAAGAGGTTCTGAGAAACGCTATATTCGGATAACCGACGAAATTACATCGTGAATCCATTGGTCGCTCCAACTGGACTCAAACCGATGAAGGATGTTTGCTGGTCATGGCGCTCATGAAGAGCGACTTTCAAGCCTTATGCGACGACTGCAGTCTGGTGGTCCAACGTATGGCAATGCAGAGATCGCGTGCTGTACTGTATATGAGTCCGTATTTTTGGTGTTACAAAAATGAATTCGTGCCAAGCTGGACGGTCCTGTCTCCACTGGGAAGTAACACACGTACACAAGGGTGTTGCCATCCGTTGATCAACGTGGACATCCAACCTAACAGTAATACGATTTGGTTCAGTATCTCTTGTAGTATAATACGAAGTAGGTATAATAGATACTGGGCCAGTATCTCCACAAACAATCATGGGAACTGACGGAAACACGGATCAACTTCTTTATATTTTCACACGGCAAGTGCGGCAATTCCGCACGCAAACGCAAACGCAGCACAGCCACCACCGAGCGCGACCGAGCGCACACCGATGGAAGGCAAGGGCAACACCCGTGGGGCCGTGGTTGTTGGCTTTGTGGTCGTGGAGTGCAAAATGTCAATCGGCCCCAGCGAAGAGCCCGTGACTGTTGTCGCAGTTGAGGCCGGGACGGGCGTGTCGAAGGAGGCGCTGGCTTCGCTGGCTCCGCTGACTGATCCGCTTGTCGATGGCGCTGTGGTAGCGGGTGTTTTATCGCACTGGCTGGAAATCTTGGCGAACAACGTGTCTATCGCGACGGAAGTCCCATCCGCGAGAGCTAACGTACACGATGGCAGCTTGATCGTCTCCACAGCTGCTATCAAATCCGGACACTTGGTGCAAATTGCCTTTGCCTGCTTGGTCGTCGGCAGCGCACGCGGGGGAACCAGCGTGTAGTTTGTGGCTGACTGGCACGCCGTGAGTGCCGTAATAGGGAGAGAAACAGCAAGCTCGGTGAGCGGACACTCGGTTGCCGATACGGCTGGGGCGGCGGAGGCGACGGCGACAAACGCCAGCGTGAAGATGACCGCGATGGCCTTCATCGTATTATTTGTAGCGTACACTCGCAAATTCACAGAATGGGAGTGTACGGTACTGACTGTCCGGGCACCAGTACCGGTACGGATATTGAACTGGAGCTATGAAAGGCGGCTCAGTTCGCTCAACCCCCGCACAACCTGCGGTTGCACTGTATTACCGTTCCGGTATGGAAAATGGAAAGATGCTATACAGTAAATCCGGAGAATAGTCGACAGCGGTATAATTGATACCTGTCACAATGGATGGCTATCGGCTATTAGAGGATGGTAGATTGCTGCATTTATTCACCTGTCAGGTATGATAACCCGTCTTATGCTTGACAGTGGTACTTGTCGACTATTCTCCGGATTCTCTGTACTGTACTGTATTTCCAGTGAAAATTATTGTCTGATCAACTCAGATCAATTCGACCTTTTTTTGTACGAGCGGATGGGTGCAGAAGGGTACGGATGGGTACAGCACCAGCGACCAGCCACCCACATTTCCTGTGGTGGATACGACTTGTGCACCGCGCTCATGAAGGGGCGACTTGGACGCCACGGCAGCGTCTGCGCGCAAAAGCGCTCAAGACCATGAAACAGTTGGGAATGCGACGGGGGTGCGAGAAGTGCCCCCTATTTGAGATACTGGACGGGATACAAGCACCGGTTTTCATACGGGCAATGCTTCTCGCTATAATACGGGTACGTCGGGTGAGTCAGCGATCCCGTGGAGATGACCGTTTTGGTCATCTTATCCAGGATCTCTCTCTCTCTCTTCACGCAACATTTCAAAACGGAAGGAAACCCACTTCTCTATTTCACAAGGCGAGTGCGGCAATCGCACACGCAAACGCAAACGCAACACCAGTGCCACCACCACCGAGTGTGGCTGACCGCACGCCAATTGAAGGCATGGGCAACATGCTTGGAGAAGTGGTTGTTGGCTTTGTGGTCGTGGGCAGCAAAATGTCAATCGGCCCCAAGGAAGAACCCGTGACTTGACTCGTATTCGTTGGCGTGGGTGTGTGGGCGGAGGACGCGGAGGAAGAGGAAGAGGTGCTGGCTCCGCTGAACGACCCGCCACCAGTAATACTGGTCGACGGCGGTGGTGGTGGAGTCGTTGTGGTGGTGGTGGTGGAATTGCACTGGCTGGAAACCGTGGCGACAAACGTGTCGACCGCAATGACAGTCAAATTCGCGAGAAGGATTGTACACGATTGCAGCACCGTCGTCTCTAGCGCTGCGACCAAATCCGGACACTTGGTGCAGATCTCCTTGGCCTGCGTCGGCGTCGGCAGGGTTGTAATAGCAACAAGCAAAATATTGGTCGCACGCTGGCAAGTCATGGCTTCGTTAAGAGGAAGAGGCGCAGGATTTGCGTTCATGATACACTGTATCGCCGAGACGGCGTGGGTGGAGGCGGCAAGCGCAAGCGCGACCGCGGAGATGGCAGCGGAGAAGTGCTGCATGGAGAACAAGCACGTCGGTTGGAATGATTTTTACAGAATGGGCGAGTGTGGATACCACATGATAATGGAAAATGATATATATTTCAGTGAAAAATTATGTCCATTGCTCCATCCGGACTTACTGAACCCATGGGTACAGATTCGTACAGTACCACTGGATCCCAGGATGGACCAGTAAGCACGGCGATTTTAAAACACGAGGCCTTCCAGTCCCATGAAAAGCATCAGACTCCCATCCAACGCGACTATCATATGCTTTGCTTCGACGATCTGCAGCGCGGTGGTGAGAAGTTGCGTGAACACGACCAGCACCAAGTCAAAGGCCGCGGGTATATGGAGCTGTATCATTTGATCGACCGTTCTGGTACGAATTCCTGGAGCTAAACATACCGCTAGAGCTGAGCGCGATGCCCGGCAAACCAAACCACCACTGCCAGGGTGGCCGGCAAACCCCTGTGTGTGCAAGTACTAAAGTGTGTAGGTAGAGCTCTGCAAGAGTGCTGGATTTAATCTATTCGTTGGTAAAGGAAGGTGGCGGTGGCCACTCGCGAAAGCAACAGCAGCAGCGCCGAGCGTGGCCGAGTGGACACGGGTTGAGGCGGCGACGGGCGACACCCGTGGGGTCGTCGTTGGCGTGGTCGTCTCCGTATTCGAAAGCAAAATGTCGATAGGACCCAAGGAGGACCCAGTGACTTTATTCGTTGGCGAGGGAGTGGTGGAGGATCCGTTGGATCCGCTGGACGCGGTGTCAATGGGTGGAGTAGTTGGCGTAGCTGCACTTGGTGTCGTTGTGGCTGGTGGAGGTGCTGTCGTATTGGTGGTGGATGTGGTAGTGCAGCTGGCAAAGTTGGGGAAGAAGAACTGATCGACGGCCACGGACGACCCATCCGAGAAAACGGTCGAACACGATGGAAGCGTGGTCTTGGCCAGCGCGGCCAGCAGATCCGGACATTTCGTGCAGATCAACTTGGCCTGCGAATCTGCCATCCAACGACTCCTCAAGTCACGGATCCTCCACGGTCCGATTGATATTTTGCTTTCGCATACCGAGACGACCACGTGGACGACCACGCCAACGACGACCCCAATGGTAACCGGTTGTGCGCCGGGCAACAATCGGTGCTGCTGCTGCCGTTGCGTTTGCGTGCACAATTACCACTGCACTCGCGTTGTAAAAATCAAGGTTTTTTTGTTGATTTTATTTCTTGGGTGGGTGGCCAATCTGGTACTAGTACCAAGTATTTTTTTTTTTTTTTTTTAATTAGCGAGTTTACGTAGTCTAGGACTGAGAAGGCGGCGCCCAGTCAGGGGTACCCTACTAACGTCTACAAGCTAGGTCATACTGTGGCTATTCCACACGCCTCCGCTGCCGCGGTGGGTTGTGAGTAATGTCTTGTGTTGGTTGGGTGTCCCTGGGACGCTTGGACGGTCGTTCGTCTGTGTCTGGAAGCGGGTTGTGCTGGGCTATCTTGTTGTCGATGGTTTGGAGGAGACTCAGTCGACGAACGCATGAGTTCCAGGGGTGGTCGGTGTCGGTGGTAATGTGTTCCATGAGTCTAATCTGGTACCAAGTATAACCAGTAGATTCCTATCAATGACGTCTTGTACGTGCTTCGGCAGCATGCAGCACCCTCGCCCATGACTCGAACAAGTTGCTTGAACTGTTCACAACAGACAAGTGTTCGTGAACCCACCAACTGGAAAAGCATGCAAGACCATAAAAAACGATTTGAGATACTTTTTGGGATACATGTACCGGTTTTACAGTCAAGTGATACCGGTATGGATTTCACAACCAGTTCGTCAGCGTCGTCAGCGAGCGGTGAGTACAAAATGAATTGTTAAAGGTTATTGAAAGCTACATATCACATAGAATAGATAATTGGTCAATTGCATCATGGATACATCATTTCATTTTACGAGTGTATTCTCATATATGGTGAGCGCCTTCTTTTCAGGCCTTTGAGAATCTGATACACCACCAACAAACGCGATCATTTCTCAACAAAGCCCATCCAACATGAAGCTCTTCTTCGCTGCCATCTCCACGTTTGCGCTTACCGCCATCGGTACCACAACGGCAGCAGAGTGTACCAGCGACCAACTTAAGAAGTATTTCCCTGAGGAGGATTACTTAGCATGCGATACAGCAATTAATGAACTGCCAAAGGCTGACCAAGCCAAGGCGATTTGTACAAAATGTCCGGATCTAGTCGATATTGTGAGGTCGACCACGTATCCATCGTGCACAAACAGTGCCCAGTATAATAATGGCACCACCGTTCGATTGGATGAGCTTTTCGCCAACCTGATCAGTCCGTGTGAGAATACCACAACCGCGGACCCACCCAGCGCCACGCCATCCCCGACGACTCTTCAGTCACGGGCTCCTCCTTGGGTCCGATTGACATTTTGCTTTCCACGCCTACGCCAACGCCAACGCCAAGGGTACCACGCATCTCTTCGACCGGTCTGTCGGCAGCCACGCTTGGTGGTGCGGTTGCGTTTGCGTGCACGATTGCCGCACTCGCGTTGTAACAACAACAACAAAAAAACACTTTTTTTGTTAAATCCTCCCAATACCACCCTTTTCGTTTTACACTTTTATCCCGTGGTTGTTTGTGGAGGGTTTTTTTTTCTTTCTTTTTTTCTTGATGTGATTCCAGTGTAAATAATGTCCGTTCAAAGTTGAACCCTTGGCCTGACCAAACGCCATTGGGCTGACATCCAAACGCTACCATCATATGCCTGGAACGAGTTCCTGGCCTGCTCCACAGAAGGCCCAAGTATTTTCAATAAAATAAGTACTATAGGACAGTTTGTTTAGGTAGAGAACTGGATACGCTGGATCTATTCTGTCGCAAAGGAAGATGGCGGTGGCCCTTGTAGGGGGGCGATTCTCTACCGTTGACATCAAGACGGCAACGCATGATCCTAGGGTACACACCGTCGTGGCTGTTGACGCCGCGCCTCTCCCCACTTCGAATGGCTGAAGAGATTCTTTTTTCATGACGGGGGAAGTTTGGTTATAACGCGAGTCCACCAGTAACTACGCTAGCGAAAGCCACAGCAGCCGCAGCACCGAGCGTGACCACGCGCACACCGGCTGAGGCGATGGGGATCGTCGTTGGCTTGGTCGTCGCCTCCGTTGTATTTGAAAGCAAAATGTCAATCGAACCCATGGAGGATCCCGTGACTGTATTCGTTGGGACGGGTGTGTCGGAGGAGCCATTGGATCCGTTGGATCCGCTGGACGCGGGTGGAGCCGTTGGCGTAGCTGCACTTGGTGTCGTCGTGGCTGGTGGGGGCGCTGTTGTATCAGCGGTGGAGGTGTATGCAGCACAGCTGGCATAGTTGGGGAAGTACTGATCGACGGTCACGGAAAACCCAGCAGAGAGAACGATTCTACACGATGGAAGCGTGGTCTTTGCCAGCGCGGCCAGCAGATCCGGGCATTTCGTGCAGATCAACTTGGCCTGCGAATCTGTTGGTATGGTGGTGGGGGGAATGAACACATAACCGGTTGTCGACGTGCCGTCGCTCGGTTTGCGGGGCCGAGGCAGCGCCCGCCCCGAGTGTGACCGGCGTTAACAGATAATAAATAAATAAATAAACATAACCGGTTGTCGTCTGGCACGCCACGAGTGCCGTAGCAGGGAGAGCAGCAACAAGTTCGTTGTTGGAACACGCTCTGAGCGATACGGCTTGGGTGGTGGCGGCAACAAACGCAAGCGTGACGATGGCAGCGACGATCTTCATATAATAGTATTGTGGTCGTGACAGTCGCACTCACAGTGATTGAAGTGTGGAGGAATACAGTGTACAGGTCGGACGGATATGGAACTGGAGCTGATGAAAAGGGGGCTCAGACTGAGCCGCTCAGTGCGCGGAACCCCACCGTTTTGAGGTCAGCTCAAGTGCGAGAGACCTTGAAAATGGAAAATGATATATTTCCAGTGAAAGTTATTGTCCGATCAACTCAAAACACTCTCTATCCGGACACAAACTGTACCCAAGGGTACAGCACCAGCCACCACAACAGGATACAGTGTGGTGATGGTGTGGTTTTTATTTTACTTGTGCATGGCGCTCATGAAGGGCGACTTGTACGCCGACGCCGCGTGGTCTCGCGCTTCTGCGGCGTACAAAACGCGCATTGGGATCCGAACAAGCTGCTTGTACTGTAGTAAACAGTAAGCAGAGCACCAGTCAGTAAGAGCACAATATAGAAATGAAGCAGACAGATGCCCACGTACCGCCAAGGTGCCGTAGACCATGAGCACAAAGCCCGCCAGTTCGATCCTAATTGTCAAGAAAAAAAGCACACGGATCAGCGGGAGTTCTACAGAGGAGTAGCCAACGATGCAACGTACCAGCTCGCGTGTGTCCACTCTTCTCCGGGGGAATTGCCGCTTCGCCACTGGAGCACGTAAAACACAAACAGCCCCAGCATCCACACGCCCAGTGTACGGAGCGTCTCGGCGATGCTGCGCATGACCGCGGACAAGTGCTTGGTCACGTAATTCGCCGTCACATTCAGTGTGCCCACGGCGACCACGTAGCAAAGGATCAGCAACACCAGCGTCCACGAGTTGGAGATCTTGACAATGGAATCGTAAAAGTCTTCATGCCAAATCTTGGCAAATGCAGTTGTACTTGTGGACGGCGTAAGCGTGAGCACTGGGATTAGCACGATGTAAAACGCCAAGCCCCACAGGCCTTCAAGCCCGACAAGAAGCATTGGACTGACATCCAAGGCGACCATCATATGCTCTTCCACGACGATCTGCAGCGCCGTCAAAAGCTGCGTGAGCACGACCAGCACCAAGCCAAACACCGCGTGGCTCGAGTCGGCGGTCGTGGAGGAAGAGGCCGAGGAAGCCCCCGCCCAGCCCACCAAAACGACTGCGACTGCGACCACCAAGATGCTGGCGTAGTGGTACCCGTACATGCGCTTGCCCATGAGCTTGACCGAAAAAAATGCACTGAAAATGATCACCGAGCCACGCGCCATTTGGTACACCGACGACGAAATCCACAGCAGTCCGACATTTGCACCAACAGTTTGAAGCAAATCCAAAAGCGACGGAAGCGCGACGGCCAAGATGGTCTTGAGAGGGATCCGCGTCGCTTCTGCTTCTTCCTCATGGCCTTGCAACAGAGATGTCGATTCGCTACTATTACTGTTGGTAGACCGCTGCTGCATCTTGCGAATGGACGTCGCCTCTGGTGTCGTCAAGTACCGTTTGCCTCCCTTTTGGGTGCGTAAAAGAGGTGTTTCCAAGTAGTTTTTGTGTTGCGCGACTTTGCGCACGTACAGAAAGACCAAGCACAAGGCCATGGCAAGTTTCATTTGCAACACGCCAAACCACGGCTTGTCAAACGGACACAACGTCGTGGTCTTTGTCGAGTCCTGCGGGTCCACGCAAAGCGTCGTGCCTTCACTGCGCACGCCGTACTCGGTCTTCATGATCACGGTGCTGAACGTGCCGGATATGAGCATCGCGACACCATAGAGCGCGCCCTTGTCGCTGCTGCGCGTCATGGTCTGTTTCCTTGGCTGTAAGCGGCGTGTTTGAAGAGAAGTGAGGTCACAACGTGTCAGCTCATGGGTGACATCATGTCATCACAGCTGACTGGTGCGTTTCTATTGGTCAAATATATGAACATGAGAGATATGATTGGCTGAAATAAACGTGGCAGTTGAATTTCTGGGAAGCTGTAGACGAATGAAATGCTCTGCTCAGAAATTCAATGACCATGCCGAATTTCGTGGAAGCTCTTTTCCGGAGGTCGATTTTTCTCAAACACCCGAGAAACCGCTCGAGGCATTCTTTACATTCGTCGCAACGCACAAACTCCTCACTCCTGATGTAGCAGTTCTGTTTAAACGCTTGGAGGCGATCGTTACGAACCACGTCACCACACCTCCAACGTCTGGCACGACCGACGGCGGTGCCGCGGTATTTGCGTCTGTGGTAGAAGCATTCACGAAGCCGTTTCTTGGCCGTGAACAAGATCGGTTGCTGGCGTATCTGACCAAGTGCTGGGAGCACTATTGCCAGCATCGTGCTCTGTATGCGTTCCCCTACACCACGATCGTGCAGAGCTCAGGCTTTGGCAAGAGTCGACTTCTTCGTGAACTCGCCGTCACGAGCAGCCACAAGAGCAAAGATGGCGACAAGCCGTTTAACGTGCTTTATCTGTGTGTGCGCGAGAACCAATTCTCCACAGGCTTCCCTCGTGCGACCAAGCACTTGGCGCAGCACTTTTTCCCCACGGTCAAGACCTACGAGACCATAGACGCGCGGACCAATGGTTTGAGTCGGCGGTTGTGGATGGCGTTTGAGCTGATGATGGAAGGCGACAACTGGAACACGATCAGCAGCAAACTGCTCACACTTTTTGATCAAAACAACTGCGACCAAGCGCTCTGTTGTGAGCTGCAAGCACTGGAGCAAGCGTATCGTGCGCAAGAGGCACAGATCCAAACTGACGCCGCCAATGTGAACAAGCCAAGCCGAATCCTATGGCTTGCCATCGATGAAGCAAGGGCGTTGCTGCCACGAGAAGATGGGGACGACTCGATTGGTTGGTTTCGAATCTTACGACGTGCGCTGAGCCTAGCGAACGTAAGGATCGGGAAAAAGTATGGGCCACACGCTGGCATTTTCGCGGTTTTGGTGGACACCAACTCGCAAATTGCCAATACGTTCGCTCGTCCGCCAGCCGCTGAGCTTGTCTTGGATCCGTCGTCACGAGGCAGTTTACAGGTGGAGTTGTTCCCGCCGTTTGTGTTGACCAACACAATCGACCTTTTCCTCCACGCAAGCGCACCCACAAAGACCTCGTTGTCATTGTATCAAGAACATGTCGTCCACGACGTTTTGCAGTCGCAGTCGCAGCCAGACGACAACACAAGCTGCGCGAGTCTTTCGCTCATGGGTCGTCCGCTGTGGAATCGATGTGGGTTTTCCACGGAAAAGGCCTTGATGGTGTTCGCTGCGACCAAGCTTCTTGGCGGCGTTCCGTCCACCGAAGTGAAACACTTTACCGACAAGTCCATGAACGGGGTCGCTTCGATGTTGTGTCGCCTGGGCATGCGTCCGAATGCCTACTCGCCGCTCGCGTCGCGTGTGGTGGCCGATTTCATGGCCGTGCTGTCCTACGTGAGCCACACGCGCGACCAGCACGTGTGCAGCTATTCGTCGGACCCCATTCTGACGCTGGGGGCAACGTGCTTATGGTACGAGGACGGATCGACGAAGAACCGAGCGTCAACCGTGCTGGAAGAAAAAATTCTTCCGGAATTGCGCAAACTGCTCCATCAACACGTGATGGACACTGGTGAAGTGGGTGAAATGGTGGCGCAAATCGTGTTGCTCTTGGCGATGGACGCCTGTGGGGAACTGCGCACAGGAAAGTACAACTCCCGTTGGGAAGGAGCCGGCACGTTTTGTAGTGTGTACACGCTGTTGACGGCGTTGCATGGCGAGTCGCCTCACTTGTACAAGCCGCATGTCGCAGCGGACAACCTACCTGAAGTGCCAAAGGAAGTGTTGGCCGAGCTGAACCAATTGTGGGGAGCGTGGCGCGTCTCGTTTACGCATTTTGTGCCGCTGGACGAAGTGCCAACGGAGGATTGCCTGTGGGCCATGCTGGCTCGTCGCGCCGCCGGTGCCTTCCCACGGGGCCACAAAGGCGCCGATTTTGTGATCCCGATTTGCCCGCGGCTACCGAGGCCGAGTTGCGTTTGTCGCCCACGACGCTCGTTCAAATCTCGATGATCCTTGTACAGGTGAAGAACCGAGCGAACGGTGATTCAGCATATGTGAAAGCTGCCACTGTACGAATGGAGCCATCCAAGGTCTTTGCAGACACGCAACTTGGGTTGCTCACACCGGAGAAAGTGTTGCGCATCTACTTCAATTTGCGCGAGCCAAAGGCCCATCCGCCCATGTATATCTGCGGTGGGCCTGCGACCGAGGGGGCGTACGCGCTGTGTCTTCGTGGTCTTGAGTCTTGGGACGCCACAAGAGAAGGAGCGAGTGGGGAAGGAAAGGGAACGGTGCCGGTGGTGACCAAGCGTGTGGCGGAGCAGCTGCAGTTGCTGTTATCGCCACGATGGAAAGTGCAGCAGATGGTGGACGAAGACTTGCAAGCACGAGAGTGGGTGCGGAGATCGTTTGGTCTGCCCAAGGACCAACTGCTGGAATCTGCGCTCTGTCCATTGGCTGTGACGCTGCTTTTAAACAAGGAGCCGACTTTTGCGGATACCACCGCGATGTCAGGCGCGGCCGCTACGACAGAGGCAGCAATGGAAGTGGACGCGATCCGAGACGTTCCAAAGGGGGTGGGGAAAGGCACCAGACCACGTCCATCAGCTACTGATCGACACAAGCAGCCGAAGAAGCCCAAGAGTCAATAACATTTTGAGAAGAAGGCAAGCCAGTGGTGCGTGTATGTGTGTGTGGGTCGGTTCGTGGATTTGTTGTTTTCCTTTGTTTTTTTTTTTTTTTCATTCTTTTGATCTCAATTTTATACAAAGCCTTACGCTGGTGGGGTTCCATAACTTGTGACGTGCCCAGTAATTCTCATATTAGTATCTTGCACTTCTGAACCGCGTCTGCTCTTCTGGAAGTGAGTTGTTCGCTCGTGTTGCTGCTCCTGCTGTTGTTGGTGAGCCCGGCTAGCGCCAGTTGACTGCGCCTGCGGCTCGCGCTGGTGCGGATCGTGAGCGGCAGCTTGCTGTTCACCCCAGTTTTTGGACTGGGAGGTCTTGGTTAAGATCCGCGACCTTGATGCCCGCGCGACTGCTGCTGCTGCCATCAAAGTCCCGGCTTTAGGTTGAAGAACAACCAAAGGCCATGGAGCCGCCCGGAATTCGGGAAGCTGTCGATGAATGAATATGAATGCTCTTGTCAGTATTCAATGAGCCAATAAGTGCACGTCTAATTTAGTTGAAGCTGTCTCCATGTGAGCTATCATGAGCTCTGTACTCGATAAAATTAGACCTTCTTTCGTCAAGGAAGCCCAGCCTGATCACCAAGAGAGACAGAGAGAGAGAGAACGGAGAGCCATCCAAAAAAGCCATGAGGAGCACTGAAAGCAGCGATCCGATTGCTTTTCCTTTTCCTCCATCTCCGTCGCCACCTCAATCTCCGTCCTATGGCAACTGCAACCACTCGCCTGGCCGTGTGGCAAGACCTCCACGCCCACGGTCGCCAATCAAACTCACACCTCTTGAAAAAAAAGAACGCGACAGGCAGCTCAAGAAAGACCAAGCCAAGAAGCGCTTGCAATCACTCCATGATCGCGACATCCAGGCGCGTTCCCTTCAAGCCGCGCAGAGTGACAGTTCCCAATGGCACAAACAAGAACGGCTAGAGGAAGAGCTCATCTTGAGACGACTGGAGAGAGACCTTGTGGACCCACAGCGCAGCAACCCCGTGGCTGCCGGGTACCGTTTCCACGCGGCCATGGACGCCCACGATACCACGATCCACTCGCCCGTGTTTCTCGGCTATTCGCCAGCTCTTTGTCCTCCATCTCAGGCCGTTTCAGCTGGCAGACACCATACCGAGGCCGCGTGTATCCACCCGGCGTTCACAGCCCATTGTATCACCAAGCATAATGACGCGACGACGCTCTCGCCCGTGTTTTTCTTTGTTCGGTACAATAAGATCCCATTGGAAGAAATCGATCTCCAGGACAACGACGAAGACGAGGACGCCCAGAGCAGCAACGATGATGAAGTGAGCGAACTGAGCCAAGCGCAGTTCTTGGCGAGGCAGCAGACGCGGGACAGCAGCCACGTCGCAAGCATCGCGACGCTGACGCCAGCCGAGCAGCTCCACATGAAAGAGCTTCTTCGTGGCCGCTTTTTGCCATCCGCGAAAGCGCAGTGTCTTGTCTGCCAGGGCCAAGGCGCGATGGGCTGCCCAGGCTGCTTCTCCTTCAACCAGCAAGCATACCACGGCGCCCAAAATGCTGCGTCCACCAGACGGCTCAAGACGCCAAAGACCCACTTGCAAGAAAACTACGAGTACGAAAGGCGCCACCATGGGCTGAGGCTTCAACTCATGGGCTTTGGCCAGCAAAGCAACGACACGGGCAAAGACGACGAGCCAGTCGTGGTGGAACAACAGCGAGCCAAAGCAGAAGAAGAAGACGGGGAAGAGGAGGAAAATGATGAAAGGGCAAAAGGACCGAGTGCTGTCGACGAAAGGAACTACTACATGAACGTACTGGCCAATGGCCACGCGAGCCGCAAGCACCGCACCGTGTACGTAAACGTAAACGTAAAATAGCCTAAAAAGGCAACCTGGGCAAGGTGGCTGATACAGTATGTGGCTGTTCCTACAGGATGAAAAACTACGTGGTGCTGCACATCAAGACCATCCCTGTCGGCAACGTACGTAAATAGTGTCTAAAAAACCCTAAAACGTTTTACGTTTTCTAAACGTGTTTTATGGACCTAGTTAATCAGTCTTCAAGTCGATTTACGTGCTTCCATTTCGTACGTGTATGAATTGTACCGGTCCAATATCGACAATGCCAACCGGAAAATCCATATTTTATTACCCACGACCGCGGGGCTTTTTTACTTGAACGAAACCATTGAACTTGCCACGGATACACGGTGCGGACTGGTGAATGGCGACTTTTTATTGGAAGATTTCCACTTGCGCGGCAGTCACCACCAGCCCCCATCACCAGCGAAATCGCCTTTACGGAATGCGTCTATTACGGCTCCATATCCGGAATTTCTATTATTCTCGGTCGCGATCCTCAGTGACACCAATACGCCGCAACTGGTTACGAATTTCTTAACGCAAAATTTCCATTTTGATGAAGAGGTGGAATCCAAATTTCCAGATCCAAAACCCAAATTTCCACAATTACGCATTGAATATGCGACTTTGAAATTACCAAAAGGTAAACAAATGGCAAGTGATTTGTACCAGCAAAAATTGATTCCGCATGTGCACCAAATGAAAGAATTTACTCGTATTAGTAAAATTCTGGAACGCCAAGAACACGCAAAAGAAAAAGAAAAAGTATTGTGGAATTCGTATCAAGAAAAAAAATTGGCAAAATTACAACATCAAAAAAAAATGCAAAATTTGAAAAACCAAAATGGTGGTGGAGATGGCCACCAGTCCCGCAAGATTTTGAGAGCCATTTCGTATTTGGATTTTGTATTGGAAACCACCAGTAACAAGTCCCGTAAAGGAGTGTGGGAAGAACGGCTAGAGAAATTGTGGCAATGTGGCCAATTATTAGAAGAATGGAAAATTTGCAAAAATGGACGGCTTTTGGATGCTGAAAACACCTCATCGACACGGAAATTGGTGCAAAAACTGCTGGAGGCGAGTGCAGAAGCATTTGATCACGTGTTGGGACGAGGGCCAGGGTCCGGTCCGTTGCTGTATCCGATCCAGTGTGTCGGCAGCAGCTCAAGTAGCAGTACAAGACGACTGGTGGTCAAGCTGGGGTTGCGGCTAGGCTGCAGTGCCGCTGAAAATTATGAACATGGGCTGGTCTTGGAGCTGGACAAAAACCAGGAGGAGCAGTTGGAGGGGCAAGCGGAAAGTGCGGATCCCGGGGTCCTAGTCACCCAATTGAAACGTGGGTTCACGAAAAAGCAATTACAAGAAAGAAATGAGGAGCAGCAAAAACGTCAAGAAATTTCAGTTTGCTGGCGCGCGAGTGATTGGGAATGGAAGCCACGGGGCCCTGGAGGTGACTCTACCGTATTATTATTCACGGGATCCGATTTAATACGTGCGCCATTTCTTCAATTTAATTGGAAAAAGGTGGTTTTGGCCTACAAGTACGTTTTGCAATCGCTTGCATTTCAAAATGCGAAATTGGAAAATTATAATAATTTGGCAAAAATTGTTCAACAAGAAGATGCCATTTTGAGCAAAACGCAAATTGAAAAATGGCAAAAAGACGTGGTACTTTTCCACCAAGGATTGATGGAATTAGCAACCACCAGTTCCCCAAAACTCACAAATAGTATGCTTTTACGTGCCGTAGACCGTGTGCTTGCCAAAAAAGGGTTTACGATTTTGAAAAAGCGATTACGCATGCGTAAACAAGAAATGCAAAAACGTGAACAAGAATTGGAAATTTTGCATCACATGCAAGAAGAAAATAAAAAACCAAAAGTGTCCATGATCCAACAGATGAAAAACCAGTTTATAATCGAAAAAGCGCCTCAAATTAACGCGTTATTAGAACTCACACCAGCGGAAAAGCTCAAACAACGCGCCGACCAATTGCTGGGCTTTGTGACTGCGAAAGCCACAAGCGTCGCCGTCGCAGCAAAGAAAGAGTACGCCGTGCGCACGCTGTGAAGGAAGGTTGCTGTATATTCCATGGTACATTCATTGTTCCTCTCTCTGTTTGGTTTTTTCTTATTTCTTGTTTTCTTGTATGCGCATTTTGTTTCCCATACCTATACAAATAGTGTATGTGTCTCTTCTACTGTTGGCTGGAGCTTGTTCCCGTGGATTGCGCGGTTTGTGCGGTGTGCGGGTCATTGGATGACGGAAGCGGCGGCACCTCGATGCCATTTCGTCGGTCCATGTTGCGCTTCACGAGCACGCTGAAGCCGCGCGTGACGTCGGCGAGCCCAGCGAGCGTCATGAGGATGAGCCCCGTGGTCACGACTTTCTGTGCGACGTCCGCTGCTTTCGTTGCGGTCGTCATGGCGGTTGTGATGTGATGTGATGTGTGGAGCTCTTCGGGATGGTCCAATATTGGGAGTGTGCTTGTGACGTGGGCCAGCAAGCCTGACAATCATAATCATAGTACTGTGGAAATCCGGTAAAGTTCGAAACCATCCAACAAAAATGACCAAACGTACTTTATAGGGATTCCAAATCGTACTTTAGAGAGACGTACTTAACTCGATAGAGTACTGTACCACGTCAAAGGATATCTTCTGTTCGAGGTTGGGGAGATTGCGGCTTGATGACGACTGGCTGTGGTGGACCAATGGTGAGGGGTGGGAGAGTGATGGTGATATGCAAGAGTGCATGTAAATATTACATATCGCAGGGATTTTTGACCAAACCACACCACATTGGAGCTTCTCGTTTTTCCAAACGTGCGGAAGGCAGCAGAGCGTTGAACGGCAAAACCAAAGCGCAAGGAAATAAGAATTCGAACAAAATGGCAGCACGCTTCTTGAACCGTGTGGCGACGATTGGCACGGCTGTCGGTATCGGCGGCTTCGTCGTGCAGGAATGCATCTACGATGGTATGTGGCTCCATCTCTCTCTGTCTCTCTTCGACTGAATAAGAGACTCACTCCTTCGCTTGTGTCTATGATGATGGTGATGGCAATGGTTGAACAGTGGATGGTGGCCACCGTGCGGTCATCTTCGATCGTAAAGATGGTATCCTGAAGCAGTCGGTGGGTGAAGGCACCCACTTCAAGATCCCATTCTTCCAGTACCCAACGATCTTGGATGTGCGCTCCAACTACCGCGTGATCAACTCGCGCACGGGTACCAAGGATTTGCAGATGGTCAACATCCAGTTGCGTGTGCTCCACCGCCCACAGCAAGAGCACTTGCCAACGATCTTTGCCGAGTACGGCGCCGATTACGCCGAGCGGATCTTGCCCTCGGTCGGCAATGAAGTGCTCAAGTCGGTCGTCGCCCAGTACGACGCCAGTGAGTTGCTCACGTTCCGAGACAAAGTGTCGCGCCAAATTTCGACCGAACTGAACGAGCGCGCCAAGCAGTTCTTCTTGACACTGGATGATGTGTCCATCACCCACTTGGAGTACGGTCCAGAGTTTACGCGTGCCGTCGAATCCAAGCAAGTCGCGCAACAGGATGCCGAGCGCCAAAAGTTTGTGGTCATGCGCTCCGAGCAGGAACGCCAAGCCGCGATCATCAAGGCCGAAGGTGAATCCGAAGCCGCCAAGCTTGTCTCGGATGCCATCGCCAAGAGCGGAACCGGTTTCATTGAAGTGCAGCGTATCGATGCCGCGCGTGAGATCGCCGAGACCCTGGCCAAGTCCCGAAACGTGACGTACTTGCCACCACAGGGAAGCAACGGCAGTGGCGGCGTGCTCCTTGGTCTGCAGTCGTAAGTCGTAAATAAGAAGAGCGCTCCGGTTGGCGTCTCTTTTTTTTTTTTTGAACAAAAAAAAGTAAAGGAACACAAAAGCTGGAGTATTTTTCTTTTTTTTTGGTGACACACACACATTTTTCTTTCACAAAAAAACACAAAATAAAAAAATAAAAAAAAATCGTCTCCACAAAACTGTTTTTTTTTCTAATATTGCAATTTCTTATTCTTTTTCTTTGGCTGTTTTTTGTTCAAAGCCATGGTGCCCACCCTGGGAAAAGCGCACACAGATTATGTGGGTCTTGGGCCGCACTGATGAGCTGTTTGACTTGGCCTTCGATACTGAGCGCATTGCCATTGGGATCTTCGTATCCTTCCAGTTTCTGCTTGACGCGGATCAACGCTCTTGCCGCGGCATCGTTGCTGCCGGCGCCATGAGCTCCTGTCGCGGCTGCGGCTGCGGCTGCAGAGGATGCTATCGAACTGCTGTCGTCTGTGTCGCTGTTTCCTTTCGTGCCGCCGTTGCTGCGTGCGCCCGCCGTGCCTCCTCCTCCTTCTTCTTGGATCCGCAGGGCCTTGAGCGGCGACAACGTCCACCGGTACAACGGATCGTGGACAAACACTTCCAGGATCGTCACGACCGATGCGCTTTTCTTTCGCAGCAACTGCAGCGTCGCCTCACAGCAGCGAGTAAACACGCCTTCAACGCCTGAAACACCCATGCCATCCACAAGCTCTCGCGTCAACCGGAACGGCACGGTCTCTGGCGTGAACAACGCCATGCCTTGGTCAAAGACCACGCCAAAATCGATATGCACGAGCTCGGCGGTCTCTTCATGGATCAAAATATTCTGCGAGTGGCGATCGCCAATGCCGAGAATGTACCCGACGATCGAGGTCACGGCGACGCTTTGCACGTACGCGAGCCGTCTCTTGTACCACATCGCGGCATCTGGGTATTTTTCCAAGAAAAAATGGTGGAAGACCGGTGTAAAACTGGTTTCAATCAACTTGTAGGCATCCAATTTGGTCGTCGCGTTTTTCAAGTACATGCGGCAGTCGGTATGTTTCCACTCGTGTGGGTGGTACCGCTCGTGGGCCGAGAGCCTCTTGCCCGTGCGTCCGACCAAGTAGGACCCCCACGGGATCGTGTTATCCACCCACTCCAGCACACCAGCGATTGGCGAGAGAGGCACGACCTTGTACGTGCGCAGCCGCAGGTTCCGTTTGCGGGTATTATGCTCTTCTGTGAGAAATTGGTTGACGGTGTCAAAGACTTGTTCAATCACAAGATCTTGCCGCGTGTCATCTTTGCCCTTCACAAGCTGCTTGAAGTGGCGGCCGTCCGAGGCATGGCAAAAAATGATCTTGGGGCGGTGGATGCCCGAGTCCGTGATGGAAAACTTGGGGTCAAACGACTGCACGCGACTCACACTCGAATAATCCATATCGGGACGTGGCGTGATCGTGCTGGTAAACACGGCAGGCATTACCATGCGATTTGATCCGGAAGAGGAGCCTGCGACGCGACGCGAGCGGTCCCGAAGGTATTGCTCAAAAGTGACACTTCCGCCATGCGCGGTCGTAATTTTGACTTCGGACAATGGGATTTTCTTGCCTTGCTTGTGGTAATCGCGGGTATCAAACAATGCCAAATGGATGTACGCATTGGAAAGCACATCCAACGATTCAAGAAGCTCGCGTTGCGGTCCTTTGCGTAGCTTGTCGAGGTATTTTTTGGCGCTTTCTGATTTGGCATCACCCACGTTAGCACGGAATTCAAGCGCGCCTTTGCCTTCTACGTCGCCACTGTTTTTCAATGCGATCAGCTGGATCAGCGCGTGGTGAGGGTGCTGCTCACAGAGCCGCAGCACAACAAAGCTCAGCACGCACTCAAAGATAGAAGCCCCGTCGATGTCGGCTTGGGAAGACGAAGACGAGGAAGAAGACGATGGCGGCGGCGTGCTGCCCACACGAGAAATGATTTGGTACGAAAGCGGCACGAATTTGTACGACGGCACCGATTCAACTATTTCTTGCATCACCCGGTTCACAGTTGGCTTGAGCTGGTTACTGAACCACAGTGAGATCACTCGAAACACGACGGCGAGTTCAGACCGTGCCGATAGCGTCAGCCCTTTGCCAAAGCTCTGCAAGGCACCACTGAGGAATTGGTCCACTGAGGCTTCTACCTTGGTGCGTTCCTCGTAGTCGTACTGGACTTCCTTGTTCAACGCGTGGATATGCGCACGGTTCTCTAACTGCTTGGTTGGGTTCATCGCGAGACACTCGGCCAGTTCATTTTGTCGCGCCTCCGCGACCCGTTTGCCAGCGAGCCATTCCCGCGAGCTCACACGCGTGGCCACCTGGTGGTACATCTCCGCCATGTACTCGGCAAGTGCGAGATGTGCCTTCGCCGCGTCTTGCATACCAGATGGGGTAGCCTTGAGCTCGCGTTCATCCACCTTGTCCACGATATGCGTCGCGCGTTGCAAGTAATCTTGAAGAACAACCTGTGAGTTTTCCGATCGCTGGGACGCGATCCATTTCCCTGTGATCGTCAGTGATGACACGTACAGCATTCGTAACCGCGTGTCGCCCGCCATGGCCGTGGAATCTTGTTCGTCCAGGCGTGCGTGGAGCTCCGATTGGACTTGTTTGGCGACCCAAATCGCACTTCGCGTCTCCCGTTGGCTCCACAGCAATTTAGCGCGCTCCATTTTCCATTGCACTTCGTCGTGAAATTGCAACTGCCCTTGCGTGTGGAGTTGTTCGAGTTTCATGAGCGCTTTATACGCCACAGCGACACGACCGGCGCGGCGGCTAAGGGACGACAGCGATAAATAAATCTTGGCAAGCACGTCACCAGGGGACGGCAGTGCGACGAGTTGCACGAGTACATCCTCTAATGACAAGAGCGCCTCGGTCGCATCAAACACACTCCTCGTCTGGATACTGTGGCGCTTGTGCCAATCGTCAAAGAGCTCCGCCGCTGCAGTCGCACTGGCGGTCGTGGCGTTGTTTTGTGCCACCAGTCGTCCACACGCTTCGATCTCATGGATCGATTGCAAGTGCAGCAAGGCCGTAAAAGACTCTCGTGTGCTCTCCAACCCAAAGAGACTCGTTCGCGAGCTCTCCAGGATTTGCTGCTTGGCGAGTCGAGTGAGCTGCGACAGTTGGTCAAGATCACGATGCGCGAGCGCCTTCAAAGCACGATGCATCGTGTGCTGGTGGAGGTACGGAGGCAACACTTCCTCCAAGATCGTCGAGTCTTGCGAGGAGGCTGCTGCTCCAGCGCTTGTGATCGCGACGGCATTCCACTGGAGACTCTTCCACGCCAGCTCATAGCGATGTTCTTGAATCCGCGAAGTGTGGTTGTCATTTCCCTTGAGCGCTTCGAGCTGGCGAAGCAGCAAATGCTCATATCCAAGCCGATTTAACGAATGCAGCATCCCTTCGACTGTCTCGGTGCGGCTTCCGCTATTGTTGTTAAACTGAAGCGCGACATCGTACAATGGCAATGCCTGCGTGAAGTTTCCTTCTCTGTTGTACGTGACAAGCTGGGATGCGAAGGTTCGGCCGTCATTCACACCGTAGATTCCGTCAACGTCGTCATCAAAGCTGTATGCATCCACGAGGATCGAGCGCACGCGCGAGTCCGCCTCAGTCGTGGTGGTGATCAGCGACGAAAACGAAGAAGACGACGTCAAAGAAGACGCTGCGGGTGAGAGTCCTGGCATAACGCCACCGTGGTGTTTTTCCAGCCACATCTCCACATACTGCATCGCCGAGTACGGCATCTTGGCTTGAACAGCAGCGGCCGCCACATCCAGCAGATCTACATCCACGAGGCAGCCATATGCTGGCTGGTTCAAGCGAGCCGTCGCATTTGAGGCATCCTCAAACGCCTTGGCGTTGGCAGCTGCATGTTGCCCGTTGCTCTCGACAAACACTGCCTTCTCCGTTTCACGCAGGAAATTGAGACAGTGGATCACGAGCTGCACGACCCGCCCGTTTGATACGCTGCCCGCTGTCGTGGACGAGGACAGAATGGATCGAATGCTATTTTGGACAAGCGTTGCGGCCTTGGCATCACGATGGCCAGTCTTGACGATCGTCCACACCGCGTACGGAAAGAGGAAGATCGCCATATCGGTACGATGCCGTGCGAGTGGCGCACAAGCACGCAAAATGGGGTCAGCGCACCGCGCAGCCATGGCTTCAGTGAGCGGCGAGATCCATTCGTTGAATGCGACCGAATCATACGTCCGCCATAGCGATTTTAACCTCGACAAACTGCCAACTTGTGTCTTTGGTGTGGCCGCAAGTGACCAATTGGACGGTGGTGCCTGCATAAATGGCTCGAGGAATGACTTCAGTTCCGCATCTTTGCATCGAGAAAGCGCACTCGAGCCGGAATCGAGCCGTAACACGTTCTTGATCGAGCTGAGAGTCTCGTAAATCACGGCTGCATTGGGGCTCGTACTTCCATCGCCATTACCACTGCAGCTTTCACTTGCAGTGCTTTCAAACAGCAGTGAACTTAAATACTGAAGCAAGTGTTCATGCATCTGCAGTTGGAAAGCTGCTTTGGTTTCTTGGAGTGCACCACGACGAAAATGGCGTTGGTACAAATGGTTCAATTCATCGCCATATTGGCCTGGGCTCAATTCAAAGTCGTGAGGATCCCACGCGCCAACCTCACCAAGCGTATCGGCGATGGCAAGCACCAAGTTGTTTTGCGTGGCGATAGGCTTCTCGTATTGCGTGCTGAGCGTGAAGAGAGTACGCGTGAGCTTAGCCAGCACGGCCTTTTGTTCGGTTCTGGCTGCATCCACGTCGTTCACTCCATCTTGGCCACTTGTTTGTGCTGCTGCCGCTCGTAGCGATCGGATTTGTTCCCGTAGATGCGACAACTTCGAGTTAGCTCCGTCGGCGCCTGCTCCGCTGCCACTGGCGGCGTCGTTGCTCATTGTGTTTGCTATGGCGCCAGAGACGACCGTGCGAGGCTGGAAGAAGCGCTCGCCAACTTGATTTGCACGGTGCACAAACTGTTCGATTTGCTGAAGCGCCTGGCGTCCGGGTTTATCGCGTCCAGCTGCTCCACGATTCGTCGCCTGTGCGTTCGCGTCGAGAGATCGTCGTCTATCTGATCCTGTAGCTCTATTCCCGCTTCCGGAGGTCGTCAGCATCGAATTGAGCTTGTCCAGACACGAGGCTACACCAGACGGCACGACGTCGACGTCCACCATGTACTTGCCAAGATCCGTCGCGGAATTGTTGCAAACCGCAAAGATTACCCACTCGAGGTTTGCCTTTTCATCTCCATCCAGAATCGCCATGGTACCGTGAGTCGCATTGTCGTCATCGTCTTGCCTTGGACGGCTGTTCGCTCGCACAAGCAACTGTGCAATTTCATGGACCACAAAATTCAGATATTTCCCAAATGCGTCGGTACAATTGGTCATCAAATGGTCACACATCTCGCGCACAAGAAACGAAAGCCGTCGTGACGATGGCTTGTCACGGCGCTTGACATTCTTGACCGTCTCGAAAAGCACGTGGAGCAATAAATGCTGCAGCACACCCGCCTGGCTTGTCGTGCCCGTCATCGCGTCTTTGATTTCGTTCACAAACAAGCAAAAGCACTCAATCGCACGCGACGCGAGAGGCTCAAAGTAGACCGTGCGGAGCAACATTTCATGGAATTCGGACAGCAATTCCGCGAGATTCATGCGGCTCCAGTCGAAACCCGAGTATTTGTCCTTCATTGTCTTCATGGCCCGGAGCCAATGGTCGGCCTCTCGTGACGGTGACGAACTTTCTGTGATCAAGTCGTCGTCCGCTGAGCTTTGTTTCGTGCCAGCGATATCCCACACCGCAAATCGTGCCATCTTCATGACGACGTGGCCCAAATGCGAGATCGACAGTGCGTGGGTTGTTGCTTTATCTTCCGCGATGACCAACATTCGAGCAGCGACATCTTGGATGATCGACGGTTCTTTAGAAGAAGGAGACGGAGGAGCCGTGGACGAGTGAAGCACAAACGAAAGCGCGAACAGATCCGTGATGAGCTGCTCCTCGACAAAACCGGACACCTGGTGCGCTCGTGCTTGGTCGTCGGTCGCTGCAGTTTGGCGCGCCTCGTTCCAGAGCATAACACGAGCCAGGTCTTCCACCAATGGGAATCGGTGGTAGGAGCTATCGTCCACTGCTTCGTCTCCATTATGATTCGCAACATTGTAAAGCACAGCGGACGGCAAAATCACATTCACGTGGCGTTTAAACACATCGGCGACCTCTGTTGTTCGTTGCCGTCGCCCATGTGCGCGTAGGCGATGGGGAGCTTCCAACAAATGAACCACCGGAAACGACTCCAAAAGCACGTTCGCCGTGATTGTGTTGGCTTCGGATGATCCGTCAGTACTCGTAAACGAGTTGAGATGGTGGGACCACAAGAAGCTGAAGTGGTCATCGACCAACCGCGCCGTTGACGGGTATTTGTACCATATCGAAATCGCATCAAGCCATTCGTGAAGGATGCCGGACTGTGTGTACAAAGCGTTCGCATGCTCGGTCTTTGTATCGGCGAGCCGCATGAATACGAGAAGTGCCTCAGGGACCACCAGCACACTGGAACAAGCGCTCACAAACACTGCTGTGAGCACTGTCAAGCACGTTTCCATCGAGCCGATTGCGTCCAGTTCCTCTTGTGAGATCACTTTCTGTTCTTCATCACTGGGTGGATTCACACGGGCCATCGGCGGCAAACACGGCGACAAAACTTTGTACAAATCGCAAAATATTTGCTCACAGCCATCCGGGTACATGTAATACAGCGACTGCAGCGATCGCGCCGCCGCAAACCGCACAGGAAAGTCGATATCGACCAAATTCTTCATCGCAGCGTCACTGAAATGCGCAAACGCGTCAGCATCCAGACGGAAAAACGTTTCCAGTGTCAAAATATCCCCGCGTCGCACCACTGCGAGCTGCTCCGTCAATGGGTTGCCACTCGTAGCTGCTAAGAAACGACTCGCCGTCGTCAGAAGAAGCTCGGGGATTTCTTCTTTAAACTTGTGCTTGCGGTTTTCGTGCATAAACGCACACCGCCGTAATACCCGCAGCATTTCCGAGCCAGCGATCACCGACAAAGCAGTGGACGAGTTCCCACGAAGACTTCCTTTCGCCATTTCTCCGTACGCTTTCTCCAAGATCTTCACGAGGATTTCGAGACTTTCGCACCCGCAGACACCACAGAGCAACGATGCCGTGGCCAGCAGAAAATCCGGTGGAAACTCCAGCTCCAACGCGTATTTGCGTACAGCCTTGAGCCCGATCTCCTTCTTCAAGAGCAAAATCACGCGAAGAGACCAGAGGCTCAGGATTTTTGGTGCCAAAGAGTTGCCTTGCGTCGGCTTGGCCGATGAGCTCGTGCGACTGCTGCTGACCAAACTGAGAAAATCCCACACACAATCAGTCAGTCAAGTTTTGTGTTATCTGCCGTCCAGGAAACAAATGAAACGTACTCTTCATCGTCGTCCACATCAAACGTTGAAGCTGTCGACCGAGCCGCTCGTGGTTGTGAGGTGCCGGTAAATGCCATGGAGGAGGAATCCCAGTCCCAGCTTGTTCCACTGGATGGTGTCGCGCTGATCGCTCCGAACGATGACAGTGGCCGAGACGCAACGCTATGGAGACTTCCTGGAAGTTGAGCCAATTGGGACGCTGGGTCATCGAGTAACAAGATCTCCAAAGAAGCTTCGATCGCGGCCGTGACTTTGCGGACAGCGGGACGCAGCTCCGAAGGTGTTCGCAGCTCTAGCGGATCGGCACACGGGTGGTTCACGTGCTGAAGCCGACGTCGACCTTGCATGACCACAATGAATGTGTGGAAATGTATTAGCTGCTGTGTGACGACACTCGCTGCCTTGGGCGACTGGCGTGCATGATCGATCAACCCCGTGGAGAAATGATCCGAGAATATCGTGAGAAACTTCTTGAGAAGCATACACAGCAATGTCTCGATATCCTTGGCTCCTGACTTGGCATGCGCTGTCGTCAACTCGATGGCTTCAGCGTACATACATGACAGCGTCAAACCAACCTAGATTAGCAGCAAGCCAAAACAAAACCAGTTAGGAAGACAGAGAGGCGCACACAGAAACAAGGAGACACACGTACCGACATTGTCGAAGTCAGCAGACTGAGAAACCGTAACGAATTCGGCTCAGCCGAACACAATTTGGCCGAGAGATCGTTCAGTACAGACTTGAAATCAGCCGTTACTTGCAAAATGGACGATGCAAGCGCCTCTCGAGAGGCAGACACAGGGATTTCACAAGTCGCTTTTGTTGTCGCCCTCATCCTCTTCTCTTTGATCAGCAAATCCGCTGTTGATGCGGTTGTCACACGCTTTGCCAGGTCATCAAGGATGCTCAATCGAGTGAATCCTTCGCTCCTGTCACCATCCACGTTCATTCCAGTCGTCACTTGCTTTAAAGAAGTTTGGGTCTGTCGGAAAAGGTCCACAAGTGGCGGAAACTGGTCTGGGTGGCTTGTGCTTCTCATGTATGGATGTGTCTTGTGGACCCAGTCCATGCCGGACTCAATAAGTGTGAAGTGGACACCGAAACCTTCCAATTCCGGATCGATCTGGCTGTCGTCAACATGGTGACCGGTGCTAGAAAAGTTCCGCAAGAGCGTCGGCTGGAGGTGCTCTTGGATGTGGAGAGCATCCAGTAATACGGCGGAAGGTGTGACACCAAGAAAGCCCACGAGCGCGGCAGCGTACGCGGCTGGTGTAGTGTCTTGGCTGCTGCGGGTGGACTCGTTGGACTGGGATTCTTCTTGGAGTACCGATGTCTGGATGTGGTCAAACAAGACACGAAGCAGCTGCGATCGCACATTGGGAACGACCAGCAAAGCGTCCTGGCTGAAGACTTCGTCGACTTGTGAAGGTGAAGGAGCCACGTCGGATGGTGGCTGCACGAGCTGCATGAGGGAGGCGAGGAAGGCAACAGGAGCCACAGACAACGGCGACGATATCGTCTGAGGCGATGGCACGGATGTTGATGACGACGACGACAAAGAAGACGACAGCGCTGGGCGATACATCCGCCATAGTTGCGTGCTCGCACTCGCCACGACGGAGCGTCGAACCAAACCAAAGGAGATGCAGCAATGAAGCAGCATGAACACCAACTCACCGATACTATCACGCGTCGCAAAGACACTCGTGTCCAACGTATACGGCAAATCGGGCCGAAGCAGTGTATCCCACGTTTTTCTCCAATACTCTTCAAACAGATCGCTCTTCAAATCGGGTTGGCTGGTCGACAGCAACGCCAACTGGATCAGCACATGGAGTGCGACGGATTGGCGTTGGTCAAATTCTTTGGACTCTAAGCTTTGTGTCACCTCCTTCACCACGGTCATCAGGTCACCAATTCGTTCGTGCGCGTAAAACGCGCCATGGCGACGCAGCACTGCCAAGAGAACCACCATGCGTATCACGAGAAGCTTTTCCTGAATACGCGCTTGCTGTTGCTGCATGTGCTGCAAGCGGCGCTCCCGAAATTGCGAGGACGGTGTACCAAACGAGCTTGCCGAGAAAGCAGAGTCATCACTTTCGCCTGGATCCGCCACAATCTGAGCCAGGAGTTGTTCCCATGCCATCGCTGCTGACGTCGTCGCTTCATGTGATCGCTTGGATGGAGATGATGCCGTCAAATCCGTCATCATCGCATCGTCATCATCGTCGCCGTTCGTTTGACCGCGAGCATCTGCGATCCGTTGCAATAGCCGGTCGTGGAAGTAGATGAGATCGGCCACGCATACAAAAAACGAGACCGTCGCACTGTCCAGGCCAAAGCCGCTTGGGTTCCCACTGCTACCACTACTGGTAGTGGCACCACTAACCACCGCATGGACCGACACTCGTGGAGAAAGCCGCACGCCATGGAGCTCCTTTGGCTCCAATACCATGGCGAGAAGAGCCTTCGCCTCCTTGACCAACTTGACTGGATCGAGATCCCCTTGCAACGCCACACTATCGGCGTGGTACTCAAACACAGCGATATACAACGTCACAAACTCCGCTAATTTGCTGCGCTGATGGGCCGCGGTCTCTTTCCACATGCGCTTGACATACTGTAGCAAAGGCAAGCCGTGCTGCAGAAGCGACGGTCCAATCTTGGTAAAATACAACTTTCCAACGTCGGTCAATGCCTCCAGCATCTTCGGGGCGATATCGACCAACGTTGAGCTTGTCGTGGATGGCGCGAGCTTTTCAAACCACCGCGAAAAGAACAGCACGAGCATGGGCAGCCAATCATGGAGATCGTAGGGCGAGTTCACTAACACACGGTGGATGACGGACGCGAGAAGACCGGTATCCGTGGAGCCTGCGCGCTTCATTGAGGTCGGGAAGCTGCTGTGGTGAGTCGCGCCGTGGTCGATCGCGGCAAGTGCAAACTCGAGCACTTCTTGCAGTTGGTTTTTGTCCAAGACAGCACAATACACCTTGTATTGGACCACGAGTGCGATGGATTGCCAGGCCGCACGCTCGATATCGCCAACGGTGCCGCGTGCAGAAGCGTCCAGCTCACTTCCACCGCCGCCGCTGTGGTTGATCGCGTCAAGCGAAAAAGAAAACAGTTGTGAGACACATTCGCGGCCATTTGGATCTAAATGGAGTGTCGGCCCATCAGCCTTGTGGGCGCTATCGAACTCGTTGCGCAAGTATAACCACCACGCAAACTTTGGCAAGTCTTTCTTGGCCTTGGCTTTGCGTTTTGCACCAGGAGTATCGCTTGTTATGCCGAGATACGCAAACACGTCGCTCTTGACGACGTCCATCAACGACGACAAGAGCAACCCCCAGGCGCGCCATCGGTGGATGTGGAAACGATGGGTGTCTTCTGACATATACTGCTGCAAGGCAGCCATGGCCTTTGGCAGATCCTTCTTTGTCTTGGGTGTCCGCACGGCACTGCAGACCGATTTGAACGCCACCCACATCTGCTTCACCGCCGCCTTGTTCTCATGGTGTTGGCCGCTTTGCATGATTTTCGTGATTGCTTTGATTGTTGCCGTTGAGGTGCGGGGGAAAGGAAAGCGCTTAAGTTCGACGAACTTAACATGTTAACTTACCGAGGCAAACACTGGGCATTGGTCCCATGAAAAAGCAGTCAGAAAAAAAAAAATCAAATCAACAAGGAGCGAGAAACGATGGGGGTATGTCCGCTGTACCTGTATGTATGCGTAGAACAAACACGACCACCGATAACTGACTGAATGTGATGTGTGGATGAACAGCCTAAAGGAGTCGCGAACGTGACGCGCCAGACGTGGGATCTTGAGCAGTATGAGAAGCTCGCGCAACTGCGTGCGAGTGGGCAGCTAGATGAAGACAAACAGGTTTGGACCGCACCCTTGATTTGTTTTGCACATCTTGGCCTCGCAGAAAAACTCACACTGTATGCTCTCTGAAAATGGCCGGCCGCGCTATAGGAGGAAAAGAAGGTCATCAAATCCAACCGTCAAGAGTTTAAAACCGCACAAGATGGCGCCGCCGGACCGGCTGGCTCGGCGCGCGCTTTCCTCACATCGCGGACGGAACGCGTCACGCTGGATGAAAAAGTCGGCTCGGTGCGCGTGGTGCGAGGCGAAGATGCACTGAAAAGCAACGGGTACTACTGTGAGGTGTGCGAGCGTGCGTTGAAAGACTCGGTGGCGTATCTCGACCATATCAACGGCAAAAGACGTGAGTATATATTCCAGTGTTCCGCCAACAAAACTGTCAGTTGTTGATGGCTGACTGGGTGTGTTCTATGTGTGGATAGATCTTCAAAAGCTTGGTTTTAGTATGCGCGTGGAGCGCTCGTCCGTCGATCAAGTCAAGAGCCGCTTACAGAACGCGGCCAAGCGGAAGTATGAGACCGTTTTGACCCAGAAAGTAAACGCTGTTGAAGGTGAGGAAGCAATGAAGAAACTATATGTTACAAGTTCCAGTGTACTCATATCGCTCGTGTTATTGCAGCGTACGAGATGAAGAAAAGAGAACTTGAAGAGGAAGAAGCACAACGGAAACGGCAACGGAGAGAGTCGCGCAAGAGCAAGAAGAATTCTGATGATACAAATGCTATTGATACGTCAGAGGAGCAGCAGGACCAAGGCGTGCACAGCGAAAATGACTCAAACAATGATGACTCTGACGAAAAGACTGTTGCAGAATCGGAAACACGCACAGCCGAGCAGATTGCAGAAGAAGAGATGATGGCCATGATGGGTTTTGGTGGCTTTGGCGGGTCCAACAAGAACAACTAACTGATTTTAGAGGATGCAACCGTCAAATATACTGAATTAAGAGTTCTGAGTTAACCTATACGGGTCTTGTGGTCAAACAAGAAAAAAAGCAATTGGAGTGGGAGGAAAGCAAAGCAAAGCAAACGCGAAGAACGTTTTGACCTTTTGTCCGCTGTCTATAGGTAATTATGGCTCACTCTGGCCACGGAAACGCGCCACCAAGCGGCTACGACGATGGCTGGGCTCGCGACACCCGTGATGGGCGTGCGAATGAGCAGTTTGCCGCCGCCGCACCGCCGCGACGAGACCGAGAAAAACCCCAGCAAGAGTGGAACGAACGCAGCGAGTATTCTTCCCGGCATGGCGATGCAGTCGCATACCGTGAAGACCGCAATCGTGAATGGATCTCTCGCTCTCGCTCGCGCTCCCGATCGCGCTCCCGCTCCCGATCTCGCTCCCGCTCGCCAGGTCGAAGTTCCCATGCAGACGACGCGTCTGCCACTGGCCATCGTTGGTCTCGTGACGAGAGTGGCGGCGGGCCGCGCCGTACGTCACACTTCGACTCTTCGCCAAGCGCGTCACTCATTCTTCGTGGCCTGGCGCCTCATGTATCGGATGCAATGGTACTTGTGTGCGCTTGACAATGAGAGAGAAAACAAAAGGGGAAGGAACCACGGTTTCCACGCAAACGTGTGGATTCCACCATACCGACAGAGGAAAACAAAAAAAGACGATCTGCATTCGATCGTTGTTTTTTCCTGCTCTTGTTTGCGACGGGGGAAATGAGCGAGATAAGAACTCACCGGCTCTTGTCTCTCTCTCTCTGTTTCCGTTAAACGCGGGCAAACAAAAAAAAACAGATTCACCGCGCCATGGAAGCCTACCACCCAACAAGCGTGCGCGTCATGATCCACAAGGTAGAGTTCAGACAGCCCTCGCCCTCTCCAAATGGCTGCCTCCCCCATGAGGCGCGATATCGACACTCTCATTCATACCAACTTGTGTGTGTGCTGCTAGATCACAGGAGAGTCTCGCGGGTTTGCGTTTGCAAACTTTGCGTCGATCGACGCCGCCTCCACTGTCGTGGATGCGTTCGGTACGGAAACCTACTCTCTCTAGATCTTCATGCTCCGATCCGACTTCACCGTTACTTACACATCTTGTCATGTGGACGGCAGCGTCCCATCCACTTGTGCTTGGCAACCAAGAAGTCACGCTGGCTTACGCAGACACGAACCGCCCCGTAGCTCCACATTCCGCGAACCAGAGCAGCCACCATAATTTCGCTGCGGGACCACCACGTCTTGATTGGATCTGCGACCAGGTACCGAAAATACAGCCCAGCCCCAGCCACGTTGACTGTAGTCCTACCGGTATCTAACGCTTTGTGTGTGGTGCTACGCCAGTGTGATTCATCCAACTTTGCTCGCCGTACCGAGTGTTTCAAGTGCCACGCTGCCAAATCTCGGTTTGCCATGGAGATGCCAGCCAAACCGCCAAGCAACGCACGGCATCAACACCACCACCACCAAAATGCATCGCCCTACGGGCCGGCTTCTGGTGGTGCTGCTGCTGGTGGTGGTGGTCAGCAACGACCACCACAGTCGTCTCATGGGTGGGGAGGCCGCCCTGACGACCACGTTGGTGGTGCAGCCTCTGGGGGCATGGACGAGCCACCTTCCCACGTCCTCGCTGTTCGAATGATCCCGCTCGATGTGGAAGAAGCAGAGGTAGGAACTCCTGACTCCAGAGAGAGAGAGAGATATGAAAGTACTGACAAAAGGCCCGCCAACACAATGACTGACCATGACGACGACTTTGTGTGTCTGTGGTTGTTGGTAGCTGCAAACCTTTTTTGCTCAGTTTGAAAACGTTTGCGACATTCGGTTGATTCGAGATCGAGAAACCAACAAGTCCCGTGGCTTTGCGTTTGTGGAATTCTCGGATCTGGAAGTGCGTTGTTTTTTGTTCTCTTCTCTTCTCTTCCTCATGTCGCTGACGTGGTGATCTCGTTTGTCTTTTGTGTATTTTTGCTTTTGTGAACACAGTCAGCTCAGCGGGTCAAGGACACGAGCGACGCGTTATTCATGCGCGGCGACCAGCTGCGAATTGGGTTTGCGAGAGAGACCTTCCGATCACGACCGGCGCATCGTGCAGGCGGCCCTCCATTTGACCGTGACCGAATGGAGCCTTTGCCACTGAATCCAATCGCAGCGGCTGCACTGGAACAAGCGCAATGGGCACTAGGAAACGGCTATGGAGCAGCAGCCCATCAGCACCAGAATCAACCAGGAGAACAGCAGAGCGGCAGCGTTGGGCTGGACGACTTGGATGCCTTATTGGGCTCGGCGGCCGCCGCGGCGCGGCCCCAAATCGACGAGCCAAAGAAGCCGTGGCCGTTGCCTTTTGAGCTGGCCGGCGGCATGTACACCTTTGTGAGCCAAAATGGGCTGTACTACGATACCGACTCGATGTTTTACTACGACCCGTCGTCCAAGCTCTACTACAACAGCTTCATTGGAGTCTACTACCGCTACAAAGCGCAGGCATCTACCCCCAACAGCCATGATGTCCCGCCGTTTGAAGTCGTCTCGCCTCCAGTGCCCACGGACGAGACCACTTTCACACTGGGGAATCCTGTGGTCTCACAACACCAGCAGCAGCAACGCGCTGCCTCGGCCTCGGCCACTGCCGCCAAGCCTGTTGCGATGAGTTTGACGATGAAAAAAAAGAACCCGTTGATTTCTTTCAGTATCAAGACCCCGGCAGCGGGCTCACAGACCAAGACCGTGCGTGCGTTTGACGCTGCCGTTGTCGCAGACCCGTCAACGACGGCATCGGCAGCATCGGCAGCAGCGGTTGGTGCCATGGGCACTGGTGTATCTGTCGCAGCGGCTGCGAGTGCGGCTGTGCGCAAAAAGAGCGCGTTGGATATCGCCAAGTGGTCGCAGCGACAGCAACACGGAATCGAAGCGCCTGGTACTACTGCTACTGCTACTGCATCAGATCCAACGGTGGGTTTGAAGCAGCCAGTGCCGAGTCCGCCTGTGGCCACCACAGGAACACCGCTTGTGGCCACCGCCTCTGCTGCTGTGAACGTGCCACTTGAAGCGCCGATCTGCTTGGTACGTACTCTCCCTATACTGAGTGAGGAACACTTTGTGTCTGACTGCATTGTACACTTCTACGACTGCATACGACCAGCTCTGCCGCCGTAAGTTTGCGTCGATGGAGCAATTGCACAAGCACGAGACCGTGTCCAAGCTCCATGCCGAGAATCTCGCCAAGGCCAAGCAGGACAAAGATATCGTGGCTGCTCAAATCCGTGGGCGAGACCAAGACGAGCGAGAGCAGCAACAACAACAACAGCAACAGCGCAGTCTGAAGCGCACTCGCGTCGTCGCGGAAGAAGGAGCCAGCGCCTCAGAGGGTATGGGCAGCGCAACCACGACTGCCGAAGCGGCTGCTACTGCGTTGGAGTCGGGCATTGGCGCCAAGATGCTCAAGATGATGGGGTGGAAACAGGGCGAAGGATTGGGCAAACACGGCACGGGCATCACCACGCCAGTGGAAGCCGTGGGCAACACCACCACAGGCGGTAGTGAGCATCTTGGCTTGGGTGTCAAGACCATGACGCCCGCGATGGACCTGTCCGAGGTCTCATCACAGAAAGAGCGACTGCAGAAGATGGCACGTGCACGGTACGATGACGCCGACGCCCATGGCAAGAAGGCGCTGTGAAAGAGCAAGCCAAGCTTGGTATGTTCAGCATCTTTAGCATTTTCAGCAAGCTATTTGACATGCGTAGCATGGCTCGCGTCATCAAGGAGAAGAGCTCTTCAACTTGTTACCTCTATAAACACATACCCGTACATAGCGTTTTCCTGGTCTGCGTTCTGGAACCTGTTAATCACCTGTATAAACCGATTAATCCATGGAATCTGGGTTTGCCCACTGTGGCCCACGGGTTTACACAAATCATGCCATACAACAACCCGACCCGGATCGCCACCACCACATCCAACTGTCCAAACACAACCTTGTCAAACCTCTCATTCTTCGGATCTCCTCAACGGAATCACACAACGAATCTTCCATCAAAACAACCAACAATGCGCGTCCTTCAAGTCGCTCGCCGCCTCACCGCTGCGCGTACCGCTGTGCGCTCTATCAGCACAGTGAAAGCCGCTTCTTTTGCGCGTCCAGCCGTGGCGTCCGCGGTCATCAACGCCTTCCCATTCCCCAAAACCTCGGGCTTGTCCATGCGTGGCTTTGCCAGCTCGCGCAACAACGACAGCGACAGCGACGACGAGTATTTCGGTGGCGAAGACGAAGAAGACGAGTCGTTCATCCAGTACCCACCCGCTTCTGTGCGCATTGGCTCGCCCGCGCCCCAATTCACGGCCGATGCGGTCCACAATGGCGAGATCACGCAAGTTTCATTGGACGATTTTGAAGGCAAATACGTGGTGTTGTTCTTTTACCCAAAAGATTTCACGTACGTTTGCCCCACCGAGATCATCGCGTTTAACGACCGCGCCGCCGAGTTTGAAGCCATCAACACGCAGCTCATCGCCGTGTCCACGGATTCGGCCGAGTCCCATTTAGCCTGGACACGCATGCCCCGCTCCAAAGGTGGTCTTGGCGATATGCAAATCCCGATCGTCGCGGATATGACCAAGCTCATCTCGGCCAAGTACGGAGTGCTCATTGAAGATGCCGGCATCGCGCTGCGTGGCTTGTTTATCATGGATACCAACGGAATCTTGCAGCAAATCACGGTCAACAACTTGCCCATTGGCCGCTCAGTGGATGAGACGCTTCGTTTGATCAAGGCGTTGCAGTTTGTCGAAGAACATGGCGAAGTTTGCCCCGCGAACTGGCAGCCAGGCGACAAAACCATCATCGCCGATCCTAAAAATGCGCAAAAATACTTTTCTACATTGGACGATGAGCCAGTATCCGGTGGTGGGAATGAAGGCATGACGCTGGTCACGACCAAGAGCGAGTTTGAAAGCCTCGTGCAGTCGGGCAAGCGCGTGGTTGCCAAGTTTGAAGCGCCGTGGTGTGGCAAGTGTGCCCAGATCCAGCCATTTGTCAAGGAATTGGCCCATAGCCATGGAGATGACGATGTGGTGTTCGCGAAATTGGATGTCACGTTGCCAGAGATTGAAACACTCAAGCAAGAATTGGGGGTGGAAGCGCTGCCTGCGTTCCATTTCTTCAAAGGAGGCAAAGAAGTGCAAACGCCTGTGATTGGGTACAAGAAGACCCCATTGAAAGAAGCGGTTGAGAAGCTTCTCAAGTAAGAGAAATAAGATCACTCGAAAAGGGAGGAAAAGAGATCTCGCTCATCAGTCAGTAGTACCGATCAAAAAAACTGTTTTTTTGTTTGTTTTTTTCTTAAATAATCCCAAAATTTGAAAAAAGTAATCTTTTATATCTATTCTCTAGTTGTATGCATATCGTATGTGCAGGGGTCCAAGGTATCCTGTGGTCTGTCGAGGCTCAGCCTTCATGGCCTCATAGATCATAGCTCATCATCACCGTCTTCTTCCATTTCCATGGCTTGGACTTGCTTGTCTTTCTCTGCTTGTTCCTCTGCTTCTCTCGCTGCACTGGCTGCTGCGGCGGCGGTGGTCTCGGCCTCGGCGATCATTTGGATCCACACGGTTCGGTTGCTTTGCAGGTTCTCCATACAGCCACCGAGTCCTTCCAAAAACGTATCCATGATACTCCACAGTGGGAACACACACGAGTCAATGAACGCCAAGTTGAGCTTGCCAAGCTCCGGCGAGCCGGGCTTGGCATTCATGTACGGCGTCGGCAGCAAACCAAGCGCAAGCTCGTCGTCGTACTGCATGTTGAACTCGTCCAGCAACTGCAGCGACCACTTGACATGGATCTCTTTTGGCAACGCTGGTCCAGAGATATCGGCACAATGGACAATCGCATTGATGAGCAGCTCTTTGTGGGCTTCGTCGTCACAATTGAACACGTCGACTTTGAGTTTCTCATGCAATTGGCCCACGATCGTCGCGTGGTTGTGCATATCTGTAGCGAGGATGGCCCTGATGATGGACTTGCGCATTTGCCTGTACTCGTTCACACTCACGTGTTCCAAGATATCATGGCCTGGGCGACGCATGGTCTCAAAGCAAGCCGCGGCATGCATATTCTCCAACACCGACTGGTCATTGTACAGCATCGCGAGGCTTGTCCTGTACCGGATATGGAAGTCATTGGTGCGGCCGTTGTGGTTCATATCATGGCAAAAAGCCGCGACAAAGATCGCCATCAAGTCACGGGTTTCCAGCAAGCCGTTCACGGCGCGCACTGGTGGTGGAGAAGCCAGGAACGAGTCTCCGGCTTCCATAGTCGTCGTAGTACTGAAGCTGCTATGGCTGGCGCGGTGGCTGTGGCTGTGGCTGGAGGCCAAGGAAGGCAAGGAGGCCTCGTGGGCTGCGCGGAAGGCACTGGCGATGGACCCCTGCACTGAGGACTGCGAGCTGACGATCAAGAAGCTCACGTGGAGCGTCGTGAACGCGTGGAACACGTTGTGGTACGGGATATCTTGGTACTGGCCTTTGACGCCGACAATGAACCGGCGCATGGTCGCACGCTGGATTTGGTACCGATGCGGCAAGTCAAAATAGTCAAACATCTCCAGCACCAAGTCCACAAGCTGTGGCATGGTCTGCTGCCATGGGTTCAACGCCCAGTCGCGAATCAAGAGCGGCTGGCCAGCAGCCACACTGCGCAGTGGTGGTGGCAAAGCCGCCTCCCCACTGCCATCCAGAGAATCGCCCTCCCTCTTGGAAGGGTTGAACACTTTGCTCAGAAGCCCACTGCGCAGTCCAATTGGCTGCGGAAGCTCTGGTTGTGGCTGCTGGAACAGTGCGTCGTCGCTCATGGTCGTGGAGATCGGCGTCGGAGCGCGGCTATGGAAAATGGACGACTTGCGCCGAGGCAGCGTGGGGGTCGTGGTGTACTGAGACAAGAACGAACTGGTGACTTGGGTCTTATCACTGCTTGTCTCACTGCTGCTTTCCACAAGGAACATCAACTCCCACGACCGTCGTTCAATGATCGAGGACAATTCCGAACAAATGGAATTCATGATCTTGATATCTTCTTCACAAAACACGCCATTTGCATTTGTACTTCCCATTTTATTCACCGCGTAAAACACCGCGACCACATTATTGCTGCTGTCTCGTGTGCTGCTGGAGCTGGTGGATTTGATGGGCACACAAAGCAGGCTCTTGCTGTGGATACCACACAACTCATCATAACTGGTATCAAAATCTGGATGCGCACTCGCATTGCGTGAAAGCACCAAGCTCTCGCCTCGCTCAGCGACGATGCCTGGGATAAACTTGCCTAATGGGATCGTGTAGGCTTTCCAGTTCATGCCCACACGGCAAAACAAAGTCTTACTCAAGGCATCGACAAAGAACAACGCGCCATGTTCCACGTTCAAGATCTGGCAGGCCGTGTCCACCAGCGCACGGAACACATCGCCAACGTTTTCATTCGACGAAGAGATCACTTGCATCATCGCTAACAGAGCGTCACTGCGGCGCATCGCTGTGCGTGCGGATTCAAAGAGTTTGGCGTTTTTCAATGCAATCGCCAAGTAATACGCGATGCCACGCGCCAATTCTTCATCGTCTTTATCGAAATACTGCTTGGACAGTTTGTTGACCATCTCTAACACGCCCAGCACATCACCATTGGCATCTTTAATCGGCACGGCCAAGATCGAGCGGGTCACAAAACCGGTGAGCTGGTCCACCGAGCCATTGAACCGTGGGTCGTGGGACACGTCTCGTACGTTGATGGTCTCGCCTTGGCGCGCCGCTGCGCCTACGATGCCCTGGCTCACGGGGGTGCGGAAGACACCACGTTGTGTGGAGCTGCAAGAAAGATCCTGCGCGATATCCGAGCCCACGGGCGCGACCAGTTCATTCTTGTCTTCGTCCATGAGAAACACACAGCATTTACTGGCATTCATGGGCTTCTTGATGGCGTCCATGATCGCTACCAGCAAGGCATTGGTCTCTAGCTCTCGGAAAAGAACAGCGGATAAATCCAACAGCGTTTGTGCTTTTCCTTGGGCCTTTAAGATCGCTTCATGAAGCTCGGAGCTGTGGAGCGCGTTGCCAATATGGCGACACAAGTTGGCGCACATGGCCAAGTCGGCTTCATTGAAAACCGTGTGGTCCTGCTTGTTGAGAAGCAGCACGACGCCATTGAGCTTTTGCGTGGCGTTGTTCATGGTCGGGATACACACGACATCGTGGACTTGGTCTTTTGCGAGCTGCACGTTTGTGAAAAGCTCTTGAAAGATGGCGTCATCGGTTTCTTCTTCTGGTAGTGTGCGCGTGTACCGGATGGTCTCGCTGAGCTTGGCGGTCTTGCCGATGATGCCTTCGTCACACTTGACTGTCTGCGGACACACCGAGCCGCTGCAGTCCGAGAGCCTTGCCCAAAGTAAGTCGGCGTCTTTGTCAAAGGCAAACACACTGCAGTACTCGATGCCCACCGAGTGGCGAAGAAAATCGACCAGCGATTCCAACGGGTACTCGTTGATCTCCGAGCCAGAAGAGGATGCTGAAGGCGCATCAGAAGCCCCCGCCGCTGTGCCAGTAGGCGTAGAAGAAGAGGAGGAAGGCGTCGCACTTGGAGGCGCTGTCTTGCGTGGAGAGCAGGCGCCGCCGCCGCCGCTCTGTGCTGGTGGCACCTTGGCCGCCGTGGAGACCAAGTCGCTCAGGTTGGCTCTCTTCGTGAAGGCCTTGATCAAGTTGCCGACAAAGTTGCGCAGCACATGGAGCGACCCGTTGTCGCCTGCACGCAGCCAGGACGCGACGATCTTGGCATCGTGGCGCGAGTTGAACACCTCGGCCACGGCTTGGACGTTGCCTTCGCTGTCGATCAACGGCAGGCAAACGTACGATCGGATCTCGCCCATGGCAATGGCATGCGGCACACCGTCCAGCGAATGGCTGCGCAGCTTTTCTTGAAGCTCCGTGTGGAAAAGATGCACCGGCTCGCCGTCTTTCATCGCGGTGCGTAAAAGCCCACCACGCTTGGCCCGTGTCGAGGGCAAAATGGACCGCCCATCAAATTCAAGGATCGACCGGTTGGCTTCAAAGCTGAGGATACAGTTTTCCGCATCTAAAAGAGACAAAAACTGTTCCCGGATCTTGACAAAGACTTCCATAAAGTCGTCCTTCGATGTGATCAACACATCGACAAGCGATTCTTGCGCGAGTGCAAACCGCTTGAGTTGGCGGCGCATCAAATCTTTGGAAAGCCATTGGGTGATACAAACGTGCTTTTGCAAGAGCCGCCATCGTCTCCGTGCCGAGTCGCGCGTGGCATCCTGGTACGATAACCGTCGCGTTGGAGTCGCAGTTGGTACGACAAGGCCGATGGTACTGGTAGGAGAGCACAGTGGAGAGAGAGGGTCGAAGTCGACGCCGCTTGTGACCACGGTCATGCGCCGCTTCTTGCGGATCCCACCAGTCGCATCCGGCGCCGTATGGGTTTGCGTGGCGGCGGTGTCCATAATGGGGCAAAGAGACCTGGGAGACCTGGGTTTTGGGCTTGCCTGCGTTGTCCGAAATCTCAATATGCAGCTGTGAGGAAGTGGAGACGAGACCAGCCGATGGTGGAAGCGTCTTGAGATCAGACTGCAAGGGCCTTGCCGGGCTCAGAGACTTGGCCAGCCCAGAGCTTGATGACAAGTCCGCACCCCAGCGAGGAGCTGAATGCCAAACACAAGCTCTCTCGAAACATTTTCACCAGTGGCCAGCATCAGAAAGCGAGGAGACGAACAGACAGACACACAGGTCAGGTTGAGAAACCGACCCAGCGATCTGAGCGGTCTCTTGCGTTGTCAAGACTGATGGCTTCACCTTCCAAACGTTTGAATGGCTGAAAATAATAAATAATCGGTATTGATTGGTGGAAAATGTTGATCACAAGCTAAATTTGGCTACATTCGTCTACCGTTCTGACCATTGCGTTTGACAAAAACACGCCAAGCAGATGCGAAGGAAAACAACCACCTCCACGAACTTAGTGTGCTCCACTCACTCACACACTGTGATGCATTACGTTGTCCAGAAAGGTAATGTCGGTCAGGTGGTTATTTGCTGCTGTAAAGTAGCTTTCTTGACTCAACAAGTACACGTGAGAATGCCATGCACTTCTTGAAGCCATCTTGAGCCAAGATTCTAAGGCAACATGACCGTGAGACTTGACACAGCCAGTATGTCGAAGTACAACACAGTAGCACTGCCCTTTTGCTGGAAACAAGGGCTCTGATTTCTTTGAATTCCCATGATGGGAATCCCATCGGGGCCGAGGCGGGAAGACATCCGTCGTTGGCGACGACTCCATTATATACGACACTGTCGTCGACAGTGGGAAGACGCTTCCCTCTTCAAATTGTACATAAACCCTCCACTTCGGTTTCAATGGGAATTCCAAAGAAATCAGAACCCTTGTTTCCACTGGATTGCACTGACTATGAAAGAAAAGGCGGACAATCGATCATCACCATCGTGGAGACTTTTATCTGTCAGGACAGGCCAAGGCCAGAATCAAAGCCTACCGGTGTACTGTACATGTACAGTTGTACCATGGTGACACACGTCAGGGCTCGATCGACCCACTCTTCCTCAGGAAGTTTCTGTGGCCTGGGACTCTGCCCTTCCTTCTCTACAGCAGCTCCGCCATTGACAGCTCAGTCATTCCCAAATCCACTGCACGACCCACACGTCTCCGATCTTTATCCACATCCATCATGCAGCTGAGCTTCCTATCCAGTGGCCTTGCAGCCGTCGTCTTCGCCTCGCTAGCGACCGTCTCGAATGCAAGCGACCGTGTGCTCATGGCCTGTGGGGTCGACAGTCCTTTCTACGACCACTTCGATCCAAGTTCAGGCGTCCAAGATTTTCTCGAAGTCGGCCACGTCGTCAGCTGCCAGATTTACTGTGACCAAACCAGCGGATGCCTGGCGTCCGTGTGGTCCAGCTACGCAAACGGCACTTGCTGGTTCAAAAGCCAAATGAATCTCATTGGCGTGCCCAAAAGCGATGCAATTTCGGCCAGTTTTGTCACACCAGGTGTGCTCACACCGGACCAGCTTATCATCGCTCCGTTTGACGACTGCGATATGGAAGGAAATGATATCAGCAGCCAATCAAAGCTGCCTTCTCCAGCCAAGTGCGGCCCAGCGTGTGTCCAATTGAAAGACTGCTGGGCGTGGTCCTGGACGAATTACAATGGCGGCACTTGCTGGTTTAAAAACCAAGCGAGTGCTTGTGTGAATAAGAAAGGTGCCAAGTCCAGTTACGTGTGGAAGTACACCGACCAAGCAGGCAATTGCCTTGGTACGCCAGCGACCGATGTGTGGTAAATAATACTACCCCTTTTTTTTTGTGTTTTTGTTTCACAATAAAAAAAAATACTCCTAAAAAAATATAAATTTACGGTAGGTATTCATATTTCTGTGATATTTTGGATATTAAATACGGTGCTGGAGCTCGTTTGTGGAATGACAAACCTGGTGTTGGAAGCACAGTATTAATGCGACAAGTACCCAAGGCGTCGAATTTCTTGGTACTGTTCTGGGATTTCCATCAGCGCGCTGATCGCAAAACCGGCTTCTGGGTTTTTCCGGTTGAGTTGCATGACCGCATTGTATTCCACAAACTGGAAATTGTCAAACCGACGCGCAGGCAATTTGTCATCAAACTCGATCATCATATCCCACGGACCATCGCCCACACCGACACAAATGATCGCTACAATTTTACACAAAAATATTAGTTTTCCCCCTGCCATAAAAATATTAATACTTTGGGCCAACAACGTACAAATGGGCCAATTCGAGGCTTCCACGATGGCTTCCCGTGTTGCGTCTTCATTGGTGACTTGGCCATCGGCGATGATCACCAAGATATGGTACCCGCCATCTTTGGAGACTTGCGCGATGGTTTTCTTGATCACGGGTGCAAAATTGGTAGGCCCCGAGAGCTTGAGCGTCGGTGTGATAGCGTTGTAGCGACTCAGCACTTCCGCAAACCCGTCACAACCACGGTTATTTGTGGTAAATGGGAAACACGCGTCTCCTTTTGTCGTCAAATCGCCAAAGCCAAACGCTGGGATGATATTATCATCATCAAACGGCTCCAACACACGGCCAATGATGGAGATCACGCTTTGGTACGGGTTCAACACAAAGCCAGACGGGTCGGTTTCATGGAGACAGCGGCCGCCAAAGGATTTCTCCCCTGTCCATTGGTTGGACTTGGTGAAATCCACACCAACGACCAAGTTACTGGATTCCAAACCCGCGCGGCGCAAATCGGCTTGCACTTCGGCTGTTTACAGTTAGGAAACGCAAATAAGAACATGAAAGAGTGAGCTCTTGTGTAAGGGCAACAGATAGAGACAGATCTATATGTCTTAGTCTTAGTGCTCACCCAGCGTTTCGTATCGGTCGGGGATCATGTGGAATCCGTTTTTGGAAGGCGCAGCCGTCCGCGGCACTGCGGCCGTGGCTGGTCGATCCCGCTTCACGGCGGCGTCATCTTGACTTGATGTACAGCCCATGCTGATGTGTGTGTGTGTACCGGTATGTACGAAGGTGTGGTGGCTCTGAAGTTTGTTTATGAGTGTGCTGTTCGCGAGCGATTTGTTGGGCATGAAGAAATCGAAATTTTTCAGAAATGGTGGGTGCATTTCACTGACACTCATACCGAAAGACCATCACTCCCGATGGGTTCGTCACATTTTTCTGCCCCAAAAATTTGCGACGTCACAAAATCGAAGATGAATCACACACGACAGCACAATTCAAAATTGAATTGCGGATATTTTTTGAATTGCGATCGTGGTGGTGTGGTCACCCTGACGAAGAGCTTCCCACGAGACTCGAGACGAAAACCCCACAAGCTCGACAACATGGTTCTCGCGCATCAAGACGCTTGGCGCAAGCACCCATTCATCACCAACTGTGGTAAGAAGCCCTTCACAGGCCTAGGTACTGCGGCTGCGATCTTCAGCGTGTACCTCGTGGTGGACGCCGTCACAGGCAGCAGCGGCTCGAGCCACGACAACCACGACAACCACAAGTCCAAGTTTACGTACGTGCGCGAAGAAGTGGGCGAGCGACCAACGCTGTCGCAATAAAAATACACAAGCGACACACACGGTAGAAGCTGGCATCGTCCTGTACAGAAGCACACACGCACACACACAGACACAAGCACTACTCGACCCGACGTTTTCCTCGGCGGAGATACGAATATGGCTCAAAAACTACATGCGATGATGGAAGGATCCATGAGGTGAGGAATCGTTTGGACAGATGTATGTAGGAGTTGTTGTGGAATGGAACGATGCATATAAAATATACGCAATTTTTTCAAAACGGCGGCACACTGGTCATTTTTGCTGTTGCACCAACACACAAAAAAAAAAAAAAAAAAAAAAAAAAAAAAAAAAAAAAAAAAAAAAAAAAAAAA